>JAUTBZ010129982.1:0-14327 GCA_032361785.1 Lepetodrilus galriftensis
ACTTACTTCTCGCGTTAGAATTCGTTCACTTCCGGTCTGCAACTCTTGGCTAGCCGTTCACGATCCCATACCGTGATCATTTAACTAGGAATTCCGGTGATAAACTAACAGAAGTCTATCATCTATGCCTTATAGTGACTACAAATCCAAAGAAAATCTTAATACGACGTTACATATATCCAAAGTATAGCTAACATTATTAATAATAATCTGCAAAAACAAATAATTTCTAAGGTCAGACCTTGACTGCTAAATGTAGGACCATCACACGCGATTTTCTATGCTCGATATCTCATTCCAAAATGCTTACGGTATTTAAAAAACTGTACGATTCAAAAACGCAGTTTATAAATATCTTGCAGTTTCCGTAAATGGACATATAAAAAATACTTGACATGAAAACTCACATCGACAAAATCTTTGAGCCCTACTTATTGGATGCGGGTAACTGCAGTTACCCTAATTGCAGCGAACTTATTATTTCAAGCGCTTCACCCTGTGGGCAGAGGATGAATAATATTTTACGAACGCTTCATTTTGTAACAGCAATACACGGATATATCTTTGATTGATATGACATTGTGCGATAGGTAGAATGTGGTTCATTGCAGTCATCGTCTGTTCTGGGGCAACTTCTATCACTCCAGCATATCGCGGATAATATGGGATTTAACCACGAGTACTCAATGGCACCTAACAATTGTAAATGGGTACCGGTAGGTTTTGCTGTTCTGTCACAGCAATTAATAAAAATTCCTAGCAAAAGTTATGTATGAGAGCAGACAACAGCATTAATCACATTACAATGTACTAACATTCCACAGCTAAATCAAAACATGAACAATTGATACAAAACTGATTTTTTATTTACAATATACATTTAAATAAATTTACAATCTTATGCTTATGCCTCGAAGGTGAAATATTACCAATGTTTTTATGTACAATATGACTTGTTATAAGAAACAACAATTACATTTAACATTATCCACTATTAGATACACACCAATAGTACCGGTATATACATACAAATTAAATATATTTTTAATGAAAATACAATGAAAATTTATTCTCAAGAACAAAATTGTCTGAAATGATCATGAGAAGTAAGAAGTAGAGTTCCTCAATATCTCGTCCTGGTTTAACCCTCTTCCTGCTGGATTACACACACACACACACACTGCTCTTTATGGCATATCTGGTTGCCTCCAGCAGGGAGATGGTTAAATTTAAATATATAACTTATAGGCTAACTATTTCAATAACATTCAATAACTTATTTCTCATAACTATTCAAAAGTCTAGCTATTAAACATTATTAATAATAATCTGAAAAAAAACAAATAATTTCTAAGGTCAGGCCTTGACTGCTAAATGTAGGACCATCAAACAACATGCACTATTAATTGCCTTTATGGAAATTTTTTAACAAAACTACATAGGGCGCTATATAAAATGCAGTATATTATTATTGTTATTATTAATTGTGGAGTATTATATATTATATATGGTCATCTAAAGGTAGCAAGTTTTCTTGGTAACCCGGAGGTTCTGCGTTCGAGCCTAGCTCATGCCATAGTGTACAAACTGCTTAAATCTACACTGCTCCAGTGCACCCAGCTGTGAATGGGTACCCAATAGTATGAAATGGAATTGTGAATTTTAACCTAGCGCCTAAAATGGCAGCTTGAGGAGTGAAATGTGAAATGAGTGCACAGTACTGCACACTGATCTAGGTAATAAGATTTTGTACGCATATTATTATTATTACTACTATTATTTATTATTATTATTATTGTTTTATTGTTAACTTCTGTGTGAAGGATTCTCAGAAATTAACCAAGCGTCCAACCAATAGAAAATTGAAAGCTAGAAGATAACGTGTTGTACAGTTCTTTTGATGTTTCTCTCAGATACAGTGGGGTTGGCATCAGTGTTAAACTGTTAATAACTGAGCACCCCACAAAGGGTTCTAAGTTTTAAGTTTTTCGAGAAATCTGGCACTGGTGTTCTATTGATGAGCAGCGCAGAGCCCAAACACAACTGTTGATAATACCAGATAGATATACTCCCAAATATTCAGACACGTTGCAAAGTTTTTGACAAAAATAACACCAATGCTGATATATCAGAACATGTACAGTAACAAGGCCTCACGATACCCACGATAACAGCGACGCAATGCTCAACTACTCTAGCTCATTAAAATCAAACAAACCTGCTTAGAGGAACACACGATTCACTGGTTAAATAACATCTGACCCCGAGATTACGAAACTTTCTGAGCACAAAAACGTACTCAGACTATGACGTCACATGACGTTTTATGAACAAAATTCTGAGTTGAGTATGAAATCGTACTCAGAAAAGTTTCGTGATCTCGGGGCCTGGTGCTTGACTTGTTCTGTCAACTTGATTGCTCAGTTGATGTATGTATTATCTTTAGTGTTGAAGTATGTGTTCTAAATGCTATTTCTAATGCTGTTCTAATGCTATAAACTGAAGTTTATGATTGAATACATATGAATGAATTAATGTTTTACGTCGCAGCAGGAATATTTCACCCATAAGTGACGACGAATACATACAGAGAATGATATAAATACTGTAGTGTTTTTTTTTGTGTAAATTGGGGTTTAAAGCCGTTTTCAAGATTCTTTCATTAATCACGGCTCATCAGTTTTAGGACAGAAACTCGCAATATTATATATCTGTAGCACTGATTGTTGCAGTAAACCTGCGATCATTGACTGGTACTGTTAAATTTATTGAATTAATGCTTTCCTTGTAAATATTTCATCCATAGGCGACTAGTACTGTTAAAAATGGAATTAAAAGTTTGAATAAAAAGTAGCATGAAAATCATGCAATGACAAAAATCCTGGACACATACGCACACATCCTAAGACAAATACTAATGGTAAGGTGATTATTACGTGAGTTCTCTTGTACTTGAAGGCCTCGTGTTCGAGAGAGCCGGTCTTGTCAGCCACGGCCACCTGGGCCTCCTTCAGCTGAGACTGGTACTTGTCCAGATGTAGCTTGAGGTCCGCCGCCGTCTGAGAACTCTCCACCGCCTTGCGCTTGTGCATCTCCATCGCCTGCTGCGTCAGACTGTAGCAAGGAGAGATTGTCGGTCAGGGCATCGTTTCTCGAAGCTTTCGTATCTACTCTACGAGACCATAAGGAGCGACCAACCCTAGGGCGACTGTCAAGCGATGAAATTAGCCGTTGACCCAATACCCTCATTGGCTAATGATGATACGAATACACTCATTGGCTAACTTCATCACTCGACCATCACCCTAGGGTTTGTCGACTGATGAAACAAATACGTTCAAGAACTCTCGTAGCGATCTCAAATACATGGAGATCATGCACTTACGAGAGCGCAATGGTCTCATAGTGGATATGAGAGCTTCAAGAAACGATACCCTGGGTCATAACTAAATATGGCAGGAAGAAAAAAGTGGAAATCTTCGATTGTTCGCAGCTTCCAAAATGGAACCAAAGAGAATTCACAAGATGCCAAACCAACCATCCGTCCCCCAAGAATGAATGAATCAGTGGTTTGCGTCACAGCGGGAATGTTTGGGCCAAGGTCTGTGACTTGCTTTAGCTCATTTATAAAGATTGAGCCGTCACAAATTGAGGCGCAGCTCTTTCGCATCCTGAAATCTTAGCATTGGATGGAGAGGTCGGCGTCTCACTTGAGCGCATATACGTAGACTTACAACTCTCATAGTGTTACGATTGTTCTGTGGAATGGGACCCTGAATTTTTAGCATTGGACATGCGAGGTGGGCATCTCACCTGAGCTCCTTCTCGACGGTGGACAGATTGTTCTGCAGGATGCGTTCCTTCTCCTCCAGCTTGCGCACCACCTGGTTCTGCGCCTCCACCTGGGACTGCAGCGTGGACACCTGCTCCACCAAGATGTCCTTTTCCTCGCGCAGCAGCTTCTGGATCTGGTTCGACTTGATACGCTGCACACAGATCAGACCATTTGGTTATTTTACAGGCATGGCGACAGTCAGCGATAGAAACTAACTTTAAAACTTACTGGCCCGAATAGTGACACAAATAACAAATGTTTACAAAAAACATGAATTTGTACTGGCCCTTAGGATACCTTTAGCATTGGGAGAAATGGCCGGGCCAAAGGTAATTTCGAACACTGCGATAGAAATTAACTTTAAAACTTGCTAGTGATAACAAATGAATGCTAATTAATTTCTACCAAATAACAAATAAATGCTAATTAATTTCTACCGGTCCTTAGGATACCTTTAGCATTGGGAGAAATGGTCCGGGCTAGTGTTCTTTTCGATCCCTGGTCAGATAGTTGTAATTTCAATGGATATGGTTATGTTATACAGGCATGGAAACTTAAGTTAGACTTGGTTAGACTTGATTACGCTGCACGCAAAACACAGGCAGCAGATCAGCTCAATTGGTTGTTACAGGCATGGCAACAGACATTTATGATTTCAGTGGGAAACAGGTCCAGGGTCTGAGTGCTGCAGTTCCTAAGCCACTGCATGGCAAATAAATGTACTCATGGACCGATAAATCAGATCGCAGATCCACAGAAAATGTCCATGCCTGAATGTAATTTGCTACACAGGGATGGAAACTTAATCTTTAATTTGGTTTTTTTAACCCTCACCCTGCTGAAGGCAACCATTCATGCCATAATGAGCAGTGCTTTTGCCTAATCCAGCAGGGAGAGGGTTAAGTGGGGTTTAGAGCTGCTTTCAAGATTCTTTCACTTATATCACGGCATGTCAGTTTTAGGGTGGGAGGAAATCTACATCTGTAACACTGAAAGTTCTTTGCAGATTTAACTCAAATTCAGCCTTCAAGATCCCACACACACCTCTGACATGAGTTTGAAGTTGGCGTCGTCTTTCTCTCGGAGTTGCTGCAGCAGCCTAGTGTTCTGCTCCTGCATGTCCTCAAACGCCTGACCTGTGACCTCCAGGTCGTTCAACAGTGCCTCTTCTCTCTGTCACATGCAAATAGTCAAGATTCATGTCTGGTATTTCAGTGAGTGAGTGAATGAGTTATTGTTTTACATCATAGTGGGAATCTTTCACCACAGCATTTCAGTGGAATACAATTGTGGCCTTAACACTTGGTAATAGCGATACCATAAATAGTATCAGTTGATAAGCATATTCCCATCTTCTATGATAACCCATGCAGTCAAAGAAGATGCTACTAACAATACAACTAAATAATGAATGAATGAATAAACAAATTTATGAATGAACAACAAACAAACAAATGAACGAATGAATGAAAAGATTAGTCCCATACAATGCAGCATGAAAATTCCACCCATACGTAACAACTAATAAATAAGGTCTGCAGCTAGTTGATGAACATCGTAGTCAAATTATTTCGAAGTTCCCAGTTCTGTCTCACCTGTTTCTGCGAGGTGAGATTCTTGGTGAGTTCGGCGATGGTCTCCTCGTTCTTGCGGATCTTCCGAATGGCGTCGTCCTCCGCCAGTTTCCGGCGCTCCTTCTTCTCCGCCTCCTGCATCTTCTTGATCTGACCTCTGACCTCATCCATCTCCTGTCGGACTTTCTTCTCCGACGCCATCAGCTGAAAAACACCAGAAGTCGTCCGTCATCTTGCTGTTACACAGACACGCAGTGCAAACACCGGCAACAAGGAATCTTGTGACCACCGTGGAAGTTGTTTGATCACGTGGCGTACCCAGGCAAGATGAGTTAGAGCCTGTCACAGCATCAATGTCAGTAATGTTAATGTGGCAGCTGCGTGTGACATTGTTGGATGGAGTGAGTGAGTGAGTGAGTGAGTGAGTGAGTGAGTGAGTGAGTGAGTGAGTGAATAATTATGGAGTTTACCGTCGCTGCAGGAATCTTTCACCCATTTGCGAGGAAAGGTTTTGGGAAGAATGTTGTGTGGTGGATCAGGCCCCGAGATTACGGAACATTTCTGAGTACGATTTCATACTCAACTCAGGATTTTGTTCATAAAACTTCATGTGACGTCATAGCCCGAGACTCATAGCATACTCAGGCTATGACGTCACATGATGTTTTATGAGTTGAGTATGAAATCATATTCAGAAAGTACATAATCTCAGGGCCAGGCCCCGAGATTACAGTACATTTCCGAGTAAGACTTTATGCTCAACTCAATGTATTGTTCATAAAACATCATGTAAATTTTGAGCATGAAATCGTACTCAATAAGTTTTCGTAATCTCAGGGCCTGTACTAGGTAAAAGATTCAGAGTTACTCAACACTACTTACCATTACTTTATCTCTCTGTTCTTTAGAAGCGCTCTTGTACATGTCCAGTAGTAGCTTCAACTCCATGTGACTGTCCTGGGACTTCCTAACAACACGCAGTGAATGATTGTTTTACATCACAGAATACAGAACAGTGACGGGATGAAGAGTTAAAGATTTGTGTTGATTTGGGAGAAAAAAAATCACCTTAGCAGCAGCGATAGAAACTAACTTTAAACTTACTAGCACGAATAGTGATACAAATAATAAATGTTATGAATTTCTACCAGTCCTTAGGATACCTTTAACCCTCTCCCTGCTAGATTAGGCACAGCCACTGCTATTTACGGCATCTCCAGTTGCCTCCAGCATGGAGAGGGTTAACATTGGGAGAAATGGCCCGGGCTGGCGGGCTAGTGTGTAATTTTGATCCCTGTAGCAGTAATCAGGAGCAGTATTGGAAATTACCGCTGAAAACCTACTGGCGGAAATAATTATACAAATAACAAATGTTTAAAAAAAATATGAATTTCTACTGACCCTTTGGATAGCTTTAGCATTGTGAGAAATGGCCGGGCCAGCGGTAATTTTGAACACTGATCAGGAGAGATTGTGCTAACTTACTTGAGCTGTACTCGGAGGTCCTTGATCATCTCGAGGTCCGTCTTGCCCTTCTCCCTGTACTCAGACAGATCCTCCGAGGTGTCCTCCTCCTTCTTGACCGGCAGGAGGTCCGGCTCTACCTTGACCACAGCCGGAGAGGTGGTGACCGGCGCCTCCTCCTTCACCTCCTTCGCCTCCGAGGAGACCGACGGCGTGGACGAGGTGCAGCCAACTCCTTCGGCCTTCAGCTGGAAAGTTGTATGGAACGTTTGTGATGTCGACATCCAATATTATACAGTATTCAGGCCTCAAAGTTACACTTTTTTCCAAGGAAAATGGGCATAGCCAGAAACTTAAAATAATTGAAATATTGGTAGCCAAATGCAAATTAGGTCGCCATGGCTCCCAAATTAGTCGCTAAATTGAGGGCTGTTGTAACTTTAATACCAGGTACCTGGGACAGGATTTGAGGTAAGAAACTTTGGCTCCAAAGTCAAAAAGGTTGCGATAAATCCAATATACAAGGACAGACTTACTCGTGAATTTTCCACCTGAGTTTCTTTCAGTCTCCGTTTATAGCGCGCCGATTCCATCTTCAACTGCTGGTTGTGGTTCTGCAGCGACTGGATCAGGTTTCGCATCTCGCGATTAATTGTACCTGGAAACATATGCTTCCTCGGTAATTATTTATTTAAAAAGAACATGAATTAGTGGTTCACGTCTCAGCGGGAATATATCACCCATAGACAATAAATTGAATTTCAAGAGGTACAGTGTAAATGATTCTTTTTCAATAAGGAATGTTCTCTCCCCAAGATTACGAAACTTTTTTTGAGTACAAATTCATGCACAACTCAAGGTTTTGTTCACAAATCTCCATATAAAACCTGAGCTTGAACAGGAAATCGGACTCAAAACTTTCCATAATCTTGCAGCTAGGTACAAAGATTACGAAAGCTTTTTGAGTAGAAACTCATGCTCAACTCAAGGTTTTGTTCACAAATCCCCATATAAAATCTGAGCTTGAACAAGAAATCGGACTCAAAAAGTTTCATAATCTCAGGGCCAGGTGTGTTCACGTCTAACCTGTTTGTTCGTTGGCGGCCAGCGTTTGTTCAAACTCTATTCTCAGCATCTCGTATTCTTTCCTGAGCTGTGCTAGCATGTCTTCTAGTTGGATCATCTCTGTTCGCAGTTTCTTCTGACACACCAATTCGTCACTCTGAAATACGGCAGACGATGCATAATTACCACACTGTGATCTCAAGAACACGTCATAGATTGCATATATGCAACATTTAAGCAATTAATTCATCAACTTGTAGGACTGTCCTTTGTAACAAATTATCAGTGACCTAGCGATTTGATTGACCAAGAGATGTCCTGGTGAAAGTCGTACACCTTGGTTTGGCCGTAAGTAAAAAGTTGTAACCTCAAATGACTATAACTTTATTGACGGCCGCCCTGGACGTGTATGTTAGAAAGATACTTGACATGCATATTAGCAAATTTGTGTTTCATTTAGATCCATTACTATTTTTGGTAAATTCGTTATCAGTGCGATATCCGGGGCATACAGGTTTTCGCAAGATGAAATTTCTCGTACAGTAGCCAGTGTTCAAATAAAAGGGGGTCCCTTGTGTCATTTAAAATTCTGCAAAGTAAAGGTATCTACGGGATCCTGTGCAAATTACAGGTTTCAGCTGCAACACCTTTTTTTATTTTTATTTTCTTTCTTTTATTTTTTTCATATTTTTTTGGGGGACCACCATTAACATTCATTGGACCTATGGAGGACACCCTCATTATTTTGTGAATTTCTACCACTGGTAGCTATACCTCCATCTGTTCTATGTGGCGCAGGTGTCCGTTCTTGATGTTCTGCAGCTGGTTGCGCACGTCCTCCAGCTGGGTACGGATGCCCATACTCTCGTTGTACAGCACCGAGAACTGAGACTGCAGACACTTGTACTCTGTCGTCTCGATGATCACAATCTCCGGCAGGTGTTGCAGCTGGAGAAAAAAAATTATAAAAATAAATAAATATATAAAAAAATAAAATAATTTTTTAAATAATTTTAAAATAAATAAATTTAACAGAATTAAAGGCTTTGCGGCTGAAACAGCAAGATTGTCAACATCCTGCAAACTTCAGGTCGTGAGATTACGAAAATATTTTGAGTACGATTTCATGCTCACAAATCTCCACATAAAATTTAAGCTCGAGCAAGAAATCGTACTCAAAAAGTGTCGTAATCTTACGGCCTGATTACACGTTTGTTTATGAAGTAAAAAATATTATTTCCACCCAGACTACAGGTACGACCCTGTCGAGATATGCAAGCCACAGAGACGGCAATTCTTACGTCCAGCTTGAGTTTCTCCACTTCCTTGCACGCCTCTTGATGTTCCTTGTTGAGTTTCTCCAGCTCCCCCAGTCGATTGGTCGCGTTCTCTCGCTGTTCCTCCAACTCTGACAGGATCTCGTCCAGCTGTCAACAAAACAGTTACAGGTTAACTCTCTCCCTGCTGGAATAGGCACGGGTACAGCTCTTTAGGGCATCTCTGGTTGCCTCCAGCATGGAGCGAGTTAATGGTGCATTGATGTTTATTAATATGTCTTGACTTTTATCACTGGTTGAAATGACTACCGAACTAGTATGGACAGCGATTCTTTCTGATCATTTCGAGCAGGAACAAGGATAAAGTAACACTGATACAGTACACTGTATCCTATCATGATGGCATCAGAAAGCCGAATTACACACAAACTGAGGGCCCATGGACCTTTAGCTCTGAGGTCAGGCCCCGAGATTACGAGTGAGTGATTATGGAGGCTAACATCAGTACAGAAATCTTTCATTAATTTGCAAAACATTTTGAGTATGATTCCACGCTCAAGCTCAATTTGTATATGGGGTTTTGTGAACAAAACTGAGCATAGAAATCATACTAAAAATGTTTCGACATCTCATGGATTGGCGATATAAAACTGATACCGCTACCAAAACGTCAACAAGCCATCGCAACCGCCAGCACCACCTACCCTGTTCTTGGAGACGCCGCCGATGCTCTTGATGCCCTCCACAGTGATGGCGCCGGTGGTTTCCTCGTAGTTGCGCAACTTGGAGAAGGCCTCAGACAGGTGTCGGTCCAGCTTCTCACAGCGGCCGTCGGCCTTCTCGAAGTGGTACTCGAGGTCGTCAACCTTGTTCTTCAGCTCTGCGATCTCCGTCTCTGACGCCGTCACGTGGTCCTGGAGCTCTGAGATCTGACGACGGAGAGAGAGAAGAAACATGGAGTAAATACAACATTTATACATGCATTGAAACTATAAAAAAAAATAGAACAGATTATTATTCCCAAAATAATGTTCTGCTTATTTTTTTCACCCTCATTATTCCCCAAAATTGCATTCTGAAATTCATTAAATTTGAAACCTTTCGTACTTAGCAAAGATAAAAATTAGTAAACCAGTAAATCTAATATTTCCTGCCATTACACACACACAAAACTGTCCATGAACTCTGACCTTTAGTGTGTGCTCGTGGTGTCGCTGGTGAAGCGAGGTCACCAGGTTTTGCAGCTGTTTGTTCTCGCGCCGCAGCTGATCCAGCTCGCCTTTGACCGTGGCCTCGATCTCGGACAGCTTCTTCTGTGTCTCATCCATTGCTTTCTCCTCCTCCTCCGCTTTCTTCTCCTCTTCTGTCTTTCCGTCATCTGAAATGGCAAATGACAGATTGGGGTTTAAAAAACACTTTCAAGCTTCTTTCACTTATATCATGGCTTGTCAGTTTAGGGCAGAAGGAAAACCACTACATATGTAGTGCTGAATGTTGCAGTAAACCTGCATGCACCAGTTGGTACTGACAAGACCAAGAATGATAACCTCAAAATACACAGAAAATTCCCATCCCAGTCCACTATCACACCAATGCTTGCATACATGAAACAGCACCACTGTAAATCTTGTGATCCAATCCCGAGTTGCTCTATCGACTGAGCCAAAGGGGTACCCGGCTGGCCGAGACCAGTAGGATCGCTACATATATCACACCAGGTCACGATTATACTCAACTCAAAATTTTGTTCATAAAACGTCATGGTTTTTTTAGCATAGCACGTGAGTTGAGCACATAAACGTGCTCAGAAAAGTTTTGTAATCTCGGGGCGAGATACATGTACACAAAACTCTGCTCACCCTTATCCTCTGAGTCCAAGTGAGATTCTTTGGCCTTTCCGACGACGACCCCGAGCAGGTCGTCCTTGTCCTTGTCGGCGCGCTTCTCCAGGACCTTGTGCAGCTTCTCGTTCCTCTGCAGCAGTCGGTCGAACACCTGCAGCAGTTTGCCGATGGCACGCTTGGAGAACTCCACCCTCTGGCTTAGCTTCTCCTCCAATTCCTTCTTGTCCCACGTCGACAGCAGCGCCAGGAACGCCGTTGTCTCGTCACTCTCGTCTAGGGAGGGCAAAAAGTGGGACAAAAAAAAAAGATGAGTTCCGTATCAAAACCAGACAAAGAATTATTAATGTTTTCAAAATAATACAATAGCAGTTTCGTCATGAAAAATTCAGCCCTAAAAGAAAGAATTAAACTATCTTGAGTGAATTATTGTTTTACGTAACATTCACAATGGGAATTTTTCACCTATACGTAGCAAAAAACGTTTCTCAGGTCAATATCATAAAGATATTAGAATATAGAAAACATAATCAAATAAGCGATTACTTTTATTTAACAATATATTTAATGCTTTGTTTGTAAATAAGTATTTATTATATACTTTTGGTTTCATTTTCATCAGCTGTCTCTGCGTCGAACCTCTGTAAAAGTACACGGACATCTTCATCGAGCTGAAAAGAAACAGATTTCAGTCATAATCAACTTAATTAAATTAATTAATTAATTTATTTTTACTAATTTATCATACATAATTAGATAAAAACTGGTGCTGCTATTAACATTTCAGAAAGAATACTACAAGCCGTACAAACAAAATAATGAACATGATTAAAATATTACATTTTATGACGGTGTTGCTGAATGATGTCACAGATTATAATAATAAATAATAATGCAACATTTATATTGTGCTAAATTCACATTAATAAATTTTCCTCATACTGCTACATTATAATATTACCCCGGTCAATGGATCAATGTGCACGCATTTGACCTTCTCAACTCTCTGGGGAGTATACAATTGTGTCCTCTGTCATGTGACGTCATACCTGGTTCCAGTAGCGATTGACAATCATCAGCACAGCATCGTCCGTGTGTTGTCGGTTCTCCAGCTGTTCGATCCTTTTATGGAGTTCATTCTCAGCCTTCTTTCTCTGCTCAATTCTTTCCGACAACTTCTTGTTTTGAAATACCAAAACTTTCAAGTCAAGTTCCTCCTGAAGAGAACAAAAAAAATAAATCATCAAAGTAACGTGATACTTGGGGGGTAAAAAAAAATTGGTAATTATTTTATGGGAATTATCGGATTATTTAAATAATTCAAGTGTAGTAGATTTGATAAAAGCTTTTTGTTGTTTATTTGTTGTTGTTTTTCTGTCTGTAAATTTACAGCAGGTATAAACCTACAACACACAAATCACTGAGAGAATTTGCAGCATAAAGTAAAGATTTCTTAGTAAATATTGTGATGTTTTTTTCTGGCTAGCAAATGCTTTTTAAAATTGAATTACTGCTCTACGTCGCAGCAGGAATAATTCACCCATATGTGACAACTTCTATCAGGCTATGTACAGATTGATATGTGTACCAGGTTAGAGATGGATCCAATCTTGAGGGGTTCAATTCTAGTGAGGGCCTTCTTAGCTGCGGGACCACCTGATCCCGAAGCTTCGTCAGCTGGCCGCTTGGTGGCCATCTTAACGTCCTGTCACACTCTGATCACTGATGATAGGCAACCTTCACATCACAAATGTAATGTTATGTCAGAAATTCTGAAATGCAATATTTTATGCATTCTTATTATAATGAAATAGTATATCGGAACATAGCATTAATTCTTTTCAGGTATAATTCCGGAAAGATTTCCGCCCGCACCCATCTTTTTTTTCAATGTTTACCTCTCCCATCTTTCACATTGAGAAAATGTTTAATTCCTAGAAACAATGAAATTTCAAGACGAAACGTTTTCTCAATGTGAAAGATGGGAGAGGAAAACATGGGGGAAAAAGAGGTGTGCGGGCGGAAATCTTTCCGAACCAGCTTGTACAATGATTAGTAACTAGAATATAACAAAATATCTCGAATTTTAATTTTGCTGATAATTTAGATAACATTTTACAATCGGTCCTCAACCGGTTCACTATTTCTCACTTTAATCACAACAATAAATTGAACCATGGTGATTATTTACCACCTGAATAAACCATGCATCAATATAATATGATTTTATTGCGAAAGATTGTGAACAATAACATGAAACGTGGACTTTTATTCTGAATAACGACAGTTTTTACCGACTTTTCAAGAAATTGCGGCCATTTTGAGTACTCTCAATACAACAACAAAATGTATTTATATTGGAATTAATTATAAATAATTTACATTTAGGGATATAAACATTCGTAGATATTAAATAAAATATGTCCTAACCATTTATTATATATTTAAATTAAGCATCATATGATGAATTTTAGTTTTGAGAGTTTTACTATATACTAGTTAAACACAACTATTCACATTTATCATTCGAATATGCTATACTATCATTAATATGGTTAGCATTTATATATATCAATTAATTCAGATATGAATATAATGATAATTATATAAAATTCATCAAACGTAGTTACTTTTACTTAGGAAAATCTGGAATATGTTATTACGAAATGATGTAATGTAGATCTGTGTTTTGGGAAGTACTCTCATGGGAAAGTTCAAGGTCAGTCATTCACGAGTGTAGTGAAAAGATGTACGAAGAGGATGAACTTGATAACAATCCATTTTTCAGAGCAATCCAGGTAAATCTACACGTCTGTTGAGAACTAGGTTGACTGTAAATTGTAGTTTGATTAATAATTTAATTACCTCGCGCCTTATTCTTCCCGATTCCAAACAATATTCCCCACATCATGCTCATTGCCAGTACGTGTCACCTATATTCGTGTCACAAGTGTCATCTAGGTTCGCGTCATGTTTTTATCTCGATGAGTGTTCGCCAAAGTATGACAAAGGTCAAATTCAGTCCAAAATATTCATTAATTTTTGTTTAAAAGATGAAGATGGACTGAAATGTAGAATAAAGTCCTGGGACACTTTTCAGGGATGGTCCTGTTTATTGCCAATATGAGGCCTTGCACGGAACAATCGTTTCATTGCTGATGCCATGCCGGGTGGCAGACGACATGGCGTGTAATGTTGAAACAATCGCGTACCCGTCCACCCTCGGGCTATCGCTCCTCACCCGAACACGATATTTGGACAAGTTAGAATT
>JAUTBZ010129993.1:0-14324 GCA_032361785.1 Lepetodrilus galriftensis
ATCATCACAAACTTTGTATTCAAAAGAATCCGTTCCATTGAAATTTGCATTCGGTGTATAAGTGTAAGAACCATCTGCATTTAATACTACTGTTCCGTTTGTCGGTGCTGTAACTGGCGTTGTACTTACCGTCAAGTTGTCCCCGTCTGGGTCACTGTCATTTGGTAATACATTACTTGTTATGGCAGTATCTTCATCCGTTGTTTCAGTATCGTCAACTGCAACAGGTGCATCATTGCCAGGTGTAATAGTAATAACTACTTCCGCAGTATCACACATACTAGGCGTACCATCATCACAAACTTTGTATTCAAAAGAATCCGTTCCATTGAAATTTGCATTCGGTGTATAAGTGTAAGAACCATCTGTATTTAATACTACTGTTCCGTTTGTTGGTGCTGTAACAGGCGTTGTACTTACCGTCAAGTTGTCCCCGTCTGGGTCACTGTCATTTGGTAATACATTACTAGATACGGCAGTATCCTCGTTTGTTGTTTCAGTATCGTCAACTGCTATAGGCGCATTATTTCCACAGCCTGATTCTAGATTTGCGTCTAAAAAGTCGTAAGTGCCTCCATTTGTTTCCGTAAGGGTATAATTCACCGTAGCTGATTGTGTATCATTATTTTCTACACTGACAGACAAACCATTACTTCCGTAAGCACCTGCTATCGTAGAGTCTGCTTGAACAGTTTGGTTATGACCTGACTCGAAGGCATCTGAACAACCGTCATTATCGGAGTCCAAATCTAAAGAATTTACAATACCATCTCCATCCAAATCATCAATACAGTCACTAAAATTAACGGTAATAGTTAATAAGGAAAAGTCAGAAGCAACATATTCTCGATTCCCCAATTGTGAAATGTCTTCATAAATTAGAGCTATTTCAGTAAAAGGTTCATCTGCAATAAAATCAACATTTCCATTATTAACAGTTCCACCATTTGTACCTTTAAATAAGAGTGAAGACAAAGCACCTTGAGCAATCAATTCGTGAGCAGAAGCGTTGGCGGAAGCCAAATCTGTAGCATTACCATTTGGGTTCTGCGTTACTACTTCACCAGTTGACAAATCATAAGCTGCCAAGTCAGCTCCGTTAGTTACAACCCAATTACCAGACCTATTAAATGCCATAGCATCTTGAGCACTGTTTGGATTGAATCTATCAAATCCATCAATATTTGTAAATGATAAATGCTGAATAGGAATAGTTGAAGTAAATAAAAGAACACCTTCCGTTCCATCTCTATCATTTAATTGAATATCTCCAGTGGCATTCAAAATATTTCCGTTAGCTTCCATTCCACTTGGACCCAAAAGTCCTGGATGTACCGCTGGGGCTGTAACGGTCACATATTGTTCCGTACCATTTATTGTTGCTTTGTAAATTAAATTACCATTAGAACTTGTACTAAGATCTAAATTAAAATTGACACTTTGAGTTGGACATTCATCCGTATCTAAAATACCATCATTGTCATCATCAATATCAATACTATTAACAATACCATCGCAGTCACTATCTAGATTTGTAGCAATAGTTACAGTACCATTTCCATCAATTCCACTATAACAAGTACTGTCTGCACTATAGAAAGCAGCATAAAATAAGTCTCCTATAGCATTACTAGGATCGTTGATGATATTAGCATCCGTTGCAGGAGTTCCTGTATGCCAAGTAATTGTAGTATTCCCTGGTGCGTTATCTGCCGTAATACCTGTCAAATCTATCATCGTACTTGGACAAGTATTAGAAATAGTATTTGTGGAGAAATTCGGAGCATTTAATCCTGCAGGGCAAGGATTGCAATATTGATTAACAATTTGGGCCGCGTCAATATTTAAGTATGTATTTGTACTATTGCCCATTGTTCTTATATAGTGATAACTCCCTGTAAAGGTTGTTGGAATAACAAATTCTACATTTGTATATTCTGTTTGTGTAAACCCATTAATTAGCTCGGAAGTTAATGACGTGTAAGTGATTCCATCTTCACTGAATTGGAGGTAAATTCCGTCATGTCTAGTATCGTTGTATTTTGCTGTAATAACAAGTGTTTGACCACCAGAAAAAGAATCTGTATATTCTACAGTCGCTTGATAACTTGCATTTACAGAATAAACACTAACACCATTTCCATTGGGCTCTCCAATCGCATTGTTATTTGTATTGTTTGTGTATCCTCCAGTATTTGAAACAGCATACTGTTGAGACGCAATACTACCAAATTCACAACCATGAATACCTATCGCTGGGATTGGATCGGGAGAGGTTACTTCTTCTGCATTGACTGTTATGTCATATGTTCCTGTCACGCTACTATTTTCCCAAAGTGCTGGCAACATGGATGTTGTAGCTGTTGGGCTATTTGTTAAAATTACAGTATAAACTCCATCGGGTAGGGTCGGAATTTGATATAGTCCATTAGTATCCACTATAGTCGAATAAATAATATTACCTGCTTGTTCAATATTAACAAATAAACCTTCTGGCAAATCATTATTTTCAGATCCATTTTTAATATTATCAGCAAAAACGCCACCACCAAGACCTGAATCATGAAATACTTCTGCTTGATACATGGCACATTGATTTGAATTAATAAAAATTGCATCAATCAGGAACAAAGATGTTCCACCACCAATGGGAGTAAAACGAATGTATTTATAACTTCCAGCTAATCCATTAGGAATTGTATAATCCAAATCTGTATAAGTAGTGCTATTCATACCTGTAATCTCAGGGGACTCCGCAGTCCAAGTTGTATTGTCTTCGGAGAACGCAATAGAGAAATTGCCAGGATACCCAGACCATTGTCGTGCAGAAATAGTTAATTCAGCACCTTCAGAGAAAGTATTTTCAAACTCGATAATAGGCTTAGTAGTATTGTAACCACTGATTCTATTTGCTGTCACTCCAGCACCAACTTCATCTGGCGCTCCAATGACACCATTGTTAGCTCCCCAAGAACTATTTGCATTGTTGGTTCCTGCAATAGCATATTGGCTTGATTTAATCGCACCATTAAAACATTCAACTCTCCAAAGGACATCAAAGGTATTATCATCATATGCTGCCATTACATCAGTAATTCCAGCATTGACTGAACCAAAGTTATTATCATCGGTATCTACGGCATCATCAAGTCCGTCACCATCAGAGTCTATCCCAGAAAGTGTAAGTCCAGCTTCATCTGTATCAGGTGTCTGAGCATTATCACTATCTAAATCCAAATAATCAGGAGTTCCATCTTCGTCCGTATCAACAGGCGTAAATCCTACTCCATAATTATTATAAATACCAGCTGCAGTCACAGTACCTGAAGGAACTAAGTATCCTGTAGTTGTTTGTGCTTCAATATTATCTGGAATACCATCTCCATCTGCGTCTAAATCTAAATGATTATAAATGCCATCACCATCAGTATCTTCTGTGCAACTTCCTTTCGGAGAATTCTCGGCAATGAAATTTTCAATATGCGGTACTATTTCATAAATTCTATTGTGGTACGTTGTGCCTGAAACACCTAGAACTCTGTATTTAGAATAAGCGTCACCTGTTTGATTAAAAGCATAAGAGTATGTGTTGTTGGCTGTATTTGTTTCACTTAAATCACCAGTCACATCTACCCAAGACGAACCATTCCATCCTTGCCATTTGAATACGGCGGAAGATGTGAATGTGCTATAATTAAAGACAATATCAACAGCACTTAACTCCACAGCAAAGTTTAATTCTAATTCATAAACAGTCTCACCAGTAATGGCTGTTCCATTTGCGCCATAAGCGCCCAAAACATTTAATACTCCATCATACAGTTTGTCGAATGTGTAGGAAGCATTATAATTTGTCAGTGATGTTGTTACATTTGCAATAGCAATATCATTTGCGGAATAATAACAACTTGGGGATTCTGTAGCATCCTTTATTCCATCATTATCATCATCAATATCTATTAAATCTGCAATACCATCTCCATCCGTGTCTGCACATAGATTTAAGAAATCTGATTTTGCGTAAGCATTGTAAGTAGAGGAGTAATTTATGATACCATTATCAGCAACTGTTTCGATAGCATCTATCAATCCATTCAAACCAACATTTCCTGTGAGCACACTATCCGCATTGGAACTAGCTACTCCACCTTCATAAATATCATAACATCCATCACCATCGGAGTCAGAATCCAAATGATTTGGAATGCCATCTCCATCTGTATCTTCTTCACAATAGGATAGGGCGTTATAATTGTCAATTGGAATTAATCTAATTTCTGTTACTCCTCCATAATAAGAAACACCTGCAACACCAATAATACGATATTGTGCATAAGCTGTATTTGCCTGAAGGGTATTGTTAATAGTAAAAGTACCTGTAGTTGCAACTGACGCCATAGCACCAGAAAGATCTGTCCAAGTACTACCATCAAATCCTTGTAGCTTGAAGGTATTGGTTGCACCATTTGATAGCGCCCAATTTACTAAGTCTAATTCTACACTTTTGATTGGAAGCTGACCTGTAGGAGTTAGATTGAATAACACTTTATCGACCCAGTTTACGTTTGGTGCAAAAGCAGAAGCCGTTGCTGGATCATTGTCAATACTTTTTTCAATTGTATAGCTTGAATATGGAGCTAAATCCGTAGTTACTGTTGTAATTTTTGCCACTTGTTCTGGCGTTGCAAAACAACTCGGTGCTTCCACAATATCTAAAATTCCGTCATTATCATCATCGATATCTATTAAATCTCCAATGCCATCTCCATCTGTATCCAAGCAGGCATTTAGTGCTGCAGCATAAGCATAAGGTTGCAAAGTATAATTAATAGTATCGCTATCAGCATTCGTTTCTAAATTGTCAGCTAATCCATTTGTTCCAACAGAACCTGTTGTTAATGAATCAGTTACAGAGCCTGCACCAGCTTCCGCTAAATCAGAACAACCATCTCCATCAGAGTCTAAATCTAAATGATTAGGAATACCATCATTGTCTAAATCGTCAGAACAAGATGATTTTGTATAATTACTTGCAAAATAACTATCACTAGGAATTATCTGAATTTCAGATATTCCACCATAATAATTACTACCAATACTAATCACAACCCGATAGGCTTCATAATCTGTAGTGGGGTTATTTTCGTTTGGAATACTTTGAGTGCCAGTCGTTGCTGTAAAGGCTAGATCACTTGACAAGTCAACCCAATTGGCACCCGTATATCCTTGTAGTTTTAATCTGTCTGTACCATTCGTAAGTCCCCAAGAAACAGGTTGGTATTCAATGGCACTTATCGCAATAGGATTCAGTGGAACTACTTTGAAAAAGACATCACCAACAACACCTTGGTCTGCTGTAAATGCAGCATAAGTGGCCGGGTCATTATCTGTAGCATTTGCTATTAAGAATCCAGCATAATCAGGTAAAGTCGTTGTGGTTGAAGTAATTGTAGCAGATTCCGTGGCAGAGTAGAAGCAATTTGGGCTTTCAATAGCATCAATGATTCCATCATTATCATCATCTATATCTACTAAGTCGCCAACACCATCATTGTCTGAGTCTAAGCATAAATTTAAAAAATGTGAGTTTGCAAACTTATGATAAGTGGACGTGTATGTTATAGAACCATCATCATTTGTTTCAAGATTATCTGCAAGGCCATTGGAGCCTATACCCGTAGTCTGCCCATTTGGAATAGCTAAACTATCAGTACTAAGTCCTGTCCCTAAAGTGGCTCCAGTAACACTAGCTTCGTATGTGTCATAACACCCATCACCATCCGCATCTAAGTCTAAATGGTTTGCAATACCATCGTTGTCTAAATCATCAAGACAGAATTGATGTGGATAAGATGCGGGTTTAAATGTTCCGCTTAATGCAACGGATACTTCAGCAATAGTATAAGTATTTGTATTTGCGGAAGCGACTCCTTGAATTCTATAAAAAGCATAATTCCCAGAATTAGAAGTGACTGTAAAAGTTAATTCGCCACTTGCAATACTACCATTTAGATTGATTGCACTTGACAAGTCAACCCAACTTGTTCCATTATATGCCTGCAATTTTCCAGTGGCTCCTGCTGTACCAAAGCCATTAGTTGTACCTAATTTAATCGTTATGCTGCCTAAGGGTACATAAGTAGAAAGGTTAAACTTTAAAATGGTTTTATTTTCTAAATCTTGACTATTCTCAAAATTAAAAGTTGCTATACTGAAATCTTCATCTATTAACAATGCGATATCATCTGTAGAAGCCAACTCCGAACTAATATTATCTATTTTTAATACTTCAGATTCTGTATAAAAACAATTTGGTGATTCTGTATAATCTAATATTCCATCATTGTCATCATCAATATCAATATTGTTGGCTACACCGTCACCATCTGTGTCTGGTACTGTAGTCGATCTATAATCCACATCTCCTGCTCCACTGGCTGCATCACCATCCATGTCAGGCAAATTAGTAGGATCGTCAATCTCATCATTAACATCTATATCAACTAATTCACTTCCTTCAAATACATCCAGCAAACCATCACCATCTGTATCCGAAACATTATCATCATAAATAAACCCTGCTTCATCGACATCAAGTAGGCCATCATTATCAGAGTCTAAGTCTAGATAATCAGGAATGGCGTCATTGGAAGCATCCGTATTAATAACGGTCAATGGTGAATTATCGTAAGCATTATCAATACCATCTCCATCAAAATCCAAACCTGTTAAAGGAATATATCCACTTGTAGATTGGGCTTCAATGTTATCTGGAATACCATCATTATCACTATCAATATCAAGTCTATCCGGAATACCATCTCCATCAGAGTCCCCTGGATTTGCGGCACCTGCGGCATTAGCATCCTCGACAACATCCAGAATACCATCATTATCATCATCTAAGTCATCCTCATCAACAATCCCATCATTATCTGCATCGAGGCATATTGCTCCTGTTAATGATAAAGTCGGTGTGTCACTAAGTTCGGCTACATTATCAAAGTCAGAAACGGATGCAATTTGAACAGCTTCAATAATACTTTTGTAAAGAGCAGAGCTACCTGTACCTATAAATCTTAATTCATTACTTCCAGTACCAATAACAAATATCCCTGTGGGAGTTCCATTATTAAGTAACTCATTATTACTTGCTAAAGAAAATACTCCGCCCATGTTAAGCTTATAACCAGGCTCATTTACAGTTACATTAAAGCCATATAATTCGGTGTAAGCTGCATCAATTGACAACGTAGTTACAGCCGATTGTGGGGGATATTTATAAAAGAAATTATCTGCATAAATTGCACCAAAATGACCTTCTCTTGGTTGTGGGCCTTCATCTTCATAAGTAAGTTGACAACCATTCCAGACATAGTGCGGATTTCCACCTCCATTGGTAATCGTAGCATGTATATTGACGGCTGAGGTATTTACGGTATTGACTGTAATACCATTTCCCCAACAACCACCTTTACCTGTTTGTCCAACCTTTGTACCATTTACGTACATGTGGGAATGCCAATGGGCATTTGCATTATCACATGTAAAACTGGTAACTCTTAACTGTTCTGCAGCGCCAACAGTTAAAGAGGTCGTACTACCACCACATATCTGATTAGAGACTGTTGTTGTCTTTGTTTTTGATAATGCATTTGGGAAGGTACCTGAAGAAGTAAAATCATAGTTACACACATTTGAAGAGGGTGTGTAAGCTAGACTTGCATCTAAAAAATCATAAGTACCTGCATTTGTTTCCGTAAGGGTGTAATTCATCGTGGCGGCTTGTGTATCATCGCTTTCAACACTGGCAGATACACCGTTATTTCCGTAAGGGCCCGTAATTGTAGAGTCCGCTTGAACTGATTGTCCATGACCTGCTTCGTAACCATCTGGATAACCATCACCATCAGAATCCAAATCAAAAGAATTAATAATACCATCTCCATCAGTATCTTGGTCTTGAGTAATAAAGCATTCTTCTGTATCCAAAATGCCATCATTATCATCATCTAAATCATCCATGTTACTTATGCCATCCCCATCGAAGTCACAATCATCCGCATAGAGATTAGGATCAGAACAACTACTACAAGAATTTATTGTAACCTGGACAGGTGCACTCGGGGGACTATAACAACCCTATGCACTATCAAAATAGTAGGCATAATAAGTACCAGAAACGGAGACTGGCATTGATGCCGTATTGTCTAATCCATTACTGGCATCATTATCCATACTCCAAACGAAAACTGCACCAGTAGGCGTATTGCCAGTATGAAATGGATCTAAATTTATCAGATTTATTGGACATACATTAGTTGTGTCTGTTATAGAGACTGGTGGCGCGACAATACCTGCTGCACAACATAGATCGGGTGTCGGAATAGTTACAGGAGCATCTCCAGCTTTGAAGAAAAGTCCAGAAGTTATAGTTGAAGATTCTCCTGCATTTGTACCTATACCAAAAGATGACCCAACAATAGTATTGATTGGAGTAATTGCAAAAGTACCATCTCCATTTCCTAAGTAAACTGAGATTCCAGAGTTTGAGCCATTGTTGTCATTGGTTGCAATAAAATCAATACGACTATCTTTATTTACATCGGCAAAAAATGATTGTTCTGCATTAGTATAATTAGCAAAATAGCCATCTCCAGCAGGAGGTGCTGTAGTTACATTTGTTTTAATTGCAGTAGTGCTAAAATGTCCTGTTTGGTCATTTAAATATGCCCAAATTTCCATTTCTCCATCCAGACTATTAGCATGTAAATAATCTAAATAACCATCGCTATTTACATCTGCAAAAGAAGAATACTCATTATTCCCTGAACCGGAACTATTTGATGAGCCAGAATCTTCTAGAGTAACATCAAAGAATACATTGGTATCAAAACGACCATCTCCATACCCTAACCAAGCTTGTATTCGTCCAGTACCACTATCGTCAAATGTTCCTACCAAATCAGCAATATTATCTCGGTTGATATCTGCTAAAAAGAATTGTTCGGAAGGAGACACTCCACTTGTTCCAAAACCTGTTGCATTTGATAAAAGAGAAGTAATTCTAAATCTTTCAAAAGTACCATCCCCTTTACCTATATAAGTATGTATTTGTCCATCATCACCAGAAAAAACATAATCTAATTTAAAATCGGCATTGACATCTGCCAACCAACCTTGCTCAGAACCAGATTCTCCTGTAAAGATAGTTCCATCTGTACCAGGAGCAATATCTAAGGTTGTTACCGCTGTGGTGTTAAAGGTATTATCCCCATTATTTAGCCAAACATAGATACCATTATCATCATCTTCAGTAACGTGAACAATATCTGTATCCCCATCATTGTCAACATCACCAAAATATGTTGAAGAAATAGGACTGTCTCCAAATACTTCTGTACCTGTGCCATCTCGGTCAAATCCGGCAATTGATATTTTTGACACATCAAAAGTACCGTCATCGTTAGATACCCAACCAGAAATTGATCCATCAGAATCGGCACCATGTATAATGGCTACGCTACCATTAGAACCAGCGATTGTAGGAGGAGGATTAGACGCTGCATTATTTGCACAAAAAGCATCAGCTCCATCAATATCGCCATTACCGTTATCATCTATACAATTAAAACACAATTCAGGACGAACAAAAAGTCCACAACTGATCATACTAGATTGTGTACTGCTTGTACCTGTTGCAAATTTTACGGGTATTAAAGTATTTATTGGTGACGTAGCAAATGTTCCATCGCCATTCCCTATATAGACTGAGATTCCAGAGTCGGATGCGCTATTATCATTTGTTGCTACAAAATCAGCAATTCCATCTTCCGTAACATCAAAGAAAAAAGATTGCTCTGCATTTGTATAATTAGCAAATTGACCATCACCTGCAGGTGGTGCTGTTGTGACAATAGTCGTAATGGAAGTCGTTGAAAATACTCCTGTTCCATCATTAAGGAATGTCCATATTTGCATACTACCATCCTTGCTTTCTGCATGTAAATAATCTAAATCTCCATCATTGTCTGCATCGACAAATTGAGAATATTCATCATTGGCTAAACCGGACGTATTTGAAGTGCCTGCATCTTCTAATAATGCATCAAAATGTATATTTGTATCAAATCGACCATCACCAAAACCTTTCCAAACCTGCATTCTTCCAGTGCCCGAATCGTCAAAAGTTCCGACTAGATCTGCAATATTATCACCGGTGACATCTGCCATTAAAAATAATTGAGCTTCTGATACTCCACTTGTTTTGTAAAAACCGGAACTTGTCAAATGAGAGGTTATTCTGTCCTGTGAGAATGTACCATCTCCAAAGCCGATATAACTATGTACTTGGCCATCATTACCTGAAAAGATATAGTCTAAACGATTATCACCATTTACATCTGCCAGCCAACCTTGTTCGCTTCCAGATTCTCCAGCAAACTTGGCTCCATCTGAAATATCAGCCATGTTGGTGGTTACAATCGCATCGTATTTAAAAGTATTATCTCCATTTGCTAGGTAAACATAAATAGAATTATTGTTATCTTCTGTTACGTGGACAATATCCACGAAATTGTCATTATTAACATCACCAAAATAGGTTGCAGAAGAAGCATTATTGCCAAACATCTCGCTGCCTAGCCCTTCTCTATCAAAACCAGCATAACCAATTTGTTCTGTATCAAAAGTACCGTCTCCGTTAGAGATCCAAATAGAAAGTCCTAAATCACTTGTACCATCCGTATCTGAACCATGGATAAATGCAGCAGCTTGATTACAAGCTTGAGATACTGGTGCTGGGTTACAAGCTAAATCTCCTAAACAGAAACCATCTGCACAATCTACTAATCCATCACCATCATCATCAATACCATTACCACAAATTTCTGGTCGAAACATTACGCCACACCCAACAGCTGTAGTTTGTGAACCACTAATACCTACCGCAAAATTACCAGGCACAATAGTATTAATAGGCGTAAGTGCAAAGTTCCCTGCGCCGTCCCCTATATAGACAGAGATTCCTGTGTTATTTCCTGTATTGTCATTGGCTGTGATAAAGTCAATATTACCATCATTGGTCACATCAAAGAAGAAAGATTGTTCTCCATTCGTATAATTGGCAAAATAGCCATTACCAGCCGGAGGCGAACTAGTGACCGTTGTCCGAATGGCTGTAACTGCAAATTGTCCAGTTTGATCATTTAAGAATACCCAAATATCTCTATTTCCATTGGCGCTCTCGGCATGTATATAATCGGGATATCCATCATTATTCACATCTGCAATTGCAGAGTACTCATTATCAGCAGAGCCAGTTGAATTAGTGCTACCACTATCTTGAATAGAAGAATCAAAATGAGTCGTCGTAGCAAATGTTCCATCGCCATTGCCAAGCCAAACTTGTATTCGGCCATTGTTTTTATTAATTGCGCCAATCAAGTCTACAGAACCATCATCATTGATATCTTCCATAAAGAAATTTTGGCTGCCATTCACTCCACTAGTTTTATAACTAGTAGCGCCCGATAAGCTTGTTGTAATTTTAGTAAGAGCAAAAGTACCGTCTCCATTGCCAAGATATACATGAATTTTGTTATCATCTCCAGAAAAGAGATAATCCAAATTTCCATCATTATTGGCATCTTTAATCCAACCTTGTTGTCCGGACCCTTCACCCGCAAAGCCATTACTTGTACCATCTTCCATATTTGTAGTACTTATAGCTGTTGTCTGAAAAGTATTATTTCCATTATTTAACCAAACATAAATTGTATTATTGTTATCTTCAGTGGCATGTACAATATCCAAATAGGTATCATTATTAATATCTGCAAAATAAGTGGCAGAGCTTGCATCTGATCCAAATACTTCTGAACCTGTTCCATCTCTATCAAAACCATCGAATGCAATTTCATTTAAATCAAACGTGCCATCTCCATTGGAAACCCAAGCGGAGACTCCTATGCCACTTGTTCCATTATTATCAGATCCATGAATGAGGACTGCATTGCAAGATCCTGGAGGGGGAGCTTTCATGACCGAAGTACTATTTCCATTTCGTGAAGTGTCCGCTTCTATGGTTGCAAAATTTTTGGTAACAATCGTTCCAACAAGGGTATTGATTACGGCACTATTGTTCTGATTGGATAGCGAAACGTCCGCACACTCAATTGTGGTAGGTGGTGGGGTGCCAAAGCTACGCTCAATGTTTGTAGCTGAAATAATTAACACCAAGAAGA
The DNA here is from genome assembly GCA_032361785.1 of Lepetodrilus galriftensis. Lineage (NCBI taxonomy): Eukaryota > Metazoa > Mollusca > Gastropoda > Lepetellida > Lepetodrilidae > Lepetodrilus > Lepetodrilus galriftensis. The sequence continues at coordinate 12,246 of JAUTBZ010129993.1, forward strand.
AAAGAAAACCAAACTGACCTTTTTTTGCTTTCATTTGAGTGGATTCTCTAAATTGAGAAGCAAGAAAATTGGATTTTGCAAGGCACTTTGAAGAGGATTTCATAAGTCAATTATTTCATGAAGTTTTTTTACAATAAATTAGGAATCAATAGGTTACAGTTAATTTTTTTAGCTTTTGCTATAAAAAATGCTTGCTATTGACTCCCTCATTCACCGGTAATACGGTGGTATTGGAATTTTAGGTGCATTTTTTTAATAAAATATTATTTTTTTCTATAATTTGTAATTTGAGTTTAAAAGGCTAATTATGGTTATTTAGATAGTTATGGATAAAACAAACTTGTCAAGTTTTCGGTAGCGAAGTACCCTAAATAGTAGTTTCTTTGCGTGATATTGTCATGATTGGCAAATCTAAATTCTATAATCAAGATATTGTAGGCTAATGAAACAGGAAATGTCATTTGAAGAGAAGTATCGAATTTTGGGGACTAGAAACACCGAATTTGATGGTATGTTCTTTACAGCTGTTAGAACTACAGGCATCTTTTGTCACCCCTCTTGTAGAGCCAGAACGCCCAAAGCAGAGAATGTTACCTTTTACGATACGATTGAAGAGGCTTTGCAAAATGGTTTTCGACCGTGTAAAGTATGCAGGCCAATGGAAAAAATTGGCGAAACACCTGCTTATATTAAAAAAATTATAGCGGAGCTACAGAAAAATCCACACGAAAAAATAAGCGATGAGCGACTAAAAGCAAAGGGAATAGAACCGCATACTATCAGAAGGTGGTTCAAGAAAAACTATAATATTACTTTTCATTCTTTTCAGCGAATGCTACGGATTAATGATGCTTTCGCAAAAATTAAAAAAGGAAAATCTATTACACATTCTGCATTTGAAAGTGGATATGAATCTTTAAGTGGTTTTAATGAAAGTTATCGGTCGTTATTTGGAGCATCTGCTAGTAATACAAAGAATCGATCGGTTATTAATGTTTTGCGTTTTGCCTCTCCGATTGGGAATATTATTGCTTGCGCAACAGAGAACGGGCTTTGTTTTCTAGGCTTTGTGGGTCAAAAGAGAATAGAAAAACATCTTCAAGAAATTCAAAAACATTTCAATGCCGTTATCCTTCCGGGAAAAAATAAACATTTGACAATAGCTGAAAAGGAAATCAATGAATATTTTGACGGAAGTAGAAAAGATTTTTCCGTTGTATTAGATGTTTGTGGAACTGATTTTAGAAAAGAAGTTTGGGAAGCATTATTAAATATTCCTTACGGAAAAACAGTAAGTTATAAGGAGCAAGCCATTGCTATTAATAATATTAAAGCTATTCGTGCAGTTGCTTCCGCAAATGGTGCAAATAAAATAAGTATCATTATTCCTTGTCATAGAGTGATTGGATCTAATGGAAGTTTGACTGGTTATGCAGGTGGCTTGCAGAAGAAAAAATGGTTGCTTTCTTTTGAAAAGAGTAACTCCGGTTTACCTATGCAAAAAGAAATTGACTATGAAAATGTTTAAGATCATCAAAATTCCTATCCCTAATAATTTTTCTTTTGAACAGACTTTGGATTTTTTGGATAGAGGTTTTGATGAATGTTTGTATAATCTTAAAGATGGCGCGGTCTCTAGATTGATAGACTTCTCAGATGGAAAAGGGATTATTAATATTGAGCAGGTCGGGACAAATTTGTCAATTAAATTACAAAAAGAGAAAATTACAAAAAAGAATTTACAGGTCGTATCTGAATATGTGATTGAATGGTTTGACTTGGAAAGGGATCTTAGTCCTTTTTATAACTTGCTGAAAGACAATGCTTTGTTGTCTTTTTTTGGGACTAAATATGCTGGGAGTAGAATTATTAGTATTCCCAATCTCTTTGAGGCCATCTGTTGGGCAATTATAGGACAGCAAATAAATTTAGCTTTTGCTTATAAATTAAAACGGTTGTTAGTTGAAAAATATGGAGATATGGAAGTCGTTGATGGGCAGACCTTTTTTACTTTTCCAACTCCAGAAGTCTTAATAAAAGCAAGTAGGGCAGATTTAATTGAAATGAAATTCTCTCGAC
>JAUTBZ010130004.1:0-14323 GCA_032361785.1 Lepetodrilus galriftensis
TTTCGTTTTATATATCTATTTTCAACATATATAATTGATTAAAAGCAACTTGTTCTGGCACCGAAGAAATCCTTTAACATTGCCTCAGTGTTACGCCGTGTCATACATGAGTGCTCGTACCATATAACACTTCAACTTCTACACAATATTAGACAAGTGTAGAAACAAGTTGTGGCCACGAAGGCTCATACCACGCCGATTCCATATCGAAATCTACGTTCCGAAACCTAACATTTATAGCAACGCTATGGTTCTCGTGGTTCTTGTGGAGATAAATATGGAGGGGAAACAAATAATACCAGTGAGACATGACGAAAATGTAGTTTATTGCCCAATATATGTGCGTAGGTGTCTAAATGTCTACAAACGAAATGTAAAGGTAACATACTTTTTACCATGACATTTTACCATGATTTTATGCATTTTAAAGTATGATAATCTTTGTATCTTAATAAAGTAACAAGAAAAACGTTCTGAATTTATTATCGCCCGGTACATTTGCGCTTATAACGAAATGTTCCCAACACTATCGTTATCAAGCCCTTGTAATGTCCTCGACAAAAGTAATTATGGTAAATAAATTATGTTGATCTTTATGCAATAAATATATTCTATAATGCATGTAAGCTACTTATATTTCATAATGGCCGACTTAATTTAAAACGAAAGCTTTAATGACCAACTTAACACACACCAAGTTATTTATATATCCCAAATGTATATAATGAATATGCATACGTAATACTTATAATTGATAATGAAATATTCGTTACCTTACCTATGCATTCTTGGCAGCGGCCTTACAGCTGCCAGTCTCAACCAGTGAGCTAGCTTAGATTCCATCACATCGGTGCGGAGAGTGCTGGCCCCTGTGGAGCTTGTGTCACACATATATCCTTGTGACTCCTAGATGCGTGTGACGCCTCGACTACACATGTACTAATTCCTTCTGACAGCGATACCACCACGTGCTATCCCTCGAGTAGCTTCTGTATAAGCTGGACGTGGCCTGGAATGGATATAACGGCCTGCTACTGGACATCATTAACTACCTGAAACCGGATGCAAAACGAGCATGACGGCATAGCATCTATGCCAGGAGCTATATATATATATATACTGTCTCCGAGGATGCCGTATACGAGCTATGAATCTTATTGGCGTTAAGTATTTGGTAATCCATATATTTATGGAAACAACGACTTCTATAATTTCTATAACGACATAATCCAAAGAAGAGATTGGTCATATTGGCGCCGGAATGACTCTATGCTATGTAATTATCTGGGATGTAGATAAGAGAACTGTTTCATCTCATGCCCGTATTATGATAAAACTATTATACGTGGCCCTGAAGGCCCTATACCTTTCCTATATATGGTTTTCATCCTGTCAATTTCTCACATTTCTCTGTGTGTCTCTCTCTCTCTCTCTCTCTCTCTCTCTCTCTCTCTCTCTCTCTCTCTCTCTCTCTCTCTCTCTCTCTCTCTCTCTATCTCTCTCTATCTCTCTGTCTCTCTCTCTGTCCCTCTCTGTCTCTCTCTTTTCTTCTCTTGCTCTCTCCGAATTTATCTCAATCTTTCTCACTTCCTCTCTCATGATCTCAATTCATATGTTCTTTCTCTCTCTATCTATCTCTGTCTGTCTCTCACTCTGTCTCTGTCTGTGTCTGTCTGTCTGTCTCTCTCTCTCTCTCTCTCTCTCTCCTATCTTGCTCCCTCCTCCGCCGCTCTCGCTCCCCCCCCCCCCCCACAATATCTCTTATATGTGTGTACGAGGTACTATTTACGTACATATCTGATCAGACCATAATTACCGTGCATATTTGTATGCAATTCATTTAACCTGCACATGTATGTAAATATAAACACAGCGCGACAGCTAGCATTGGATGATATACATAAGAAAGCGACACAAACAGGGGTAATTTGAATCAGGATGGACAGGTGGTCGTTTCTTCCGCCAGTTGTGAATATAATTACTTCAACGGAGATCCGTGTCCAATAGCGTGCATAGTGCACACCAGTGCAAACAGGCCACCACTACGTATCAAATACATGGAGGACTATTTGGAGATGCATGACCCGGCAAACACACAACCTTGTTTATTATAACGTTTATTGGTATTTATATATAGTTATATATTATTATTATTATTATTATTATTATTATTATTACAGCGATAGCCTACACGTGTAATATCATAATATGAGTGTACTGAGAAAATAACACATTTCATGATCTTATAGCGGCGATTATAACGAAATACCGTTTGATATCATTCAATCCTTAGTCTGAACAACATTACTGGCTTCGATTTCTACTCGGAAATATGACAAATCCGTGTATATTGTAATCGATATATTACTTTCTATATCGCTTACAATGATATGGTTTTGTGGTGAAATAATCTGTTAGGATTCTCTCGTCTGTACAACACTTCAAAATAACGGATATTTTGAATTAATTCATCATCAATTAAAGGAAACACTTAATTAGACATGCCCCAGGGCGTATTAATACATACTGTGTGTTTTGGCGCGTATGGAGAGACTGTGATGTATGAGGAATCACTTGAAGCACAATGAACACGAACTACACGTGTTACAAGGGTCGATAACTCTCAGGATCAGCTAGCTTGCCGTGATTTGAAGACGTGTTATCTCACCACGAAAGAAAATACTCGCGTAATTTTAGCTAAAAGAACTTAAATGGCATTAATTGATTACCTGAGTGTATTAACCGGTTTGAGAGCGTTCAGGTTAATTAACATTGGCTAGACAAGTAGGGCCAGTGGGAATCGGGTAGGTGCGACATTTCATCCGGGCACTTGGGTTCACGAAAGGAGCAATTATTACGCGCGCAATCTCTAACAATGGCCATCGATCAGGAAATAATAAACGTTAATGGCCTCTTGGCGATATTTCATATAAAAACCGCAATAATGTTGTTAATATCAGGTATTATATCAAAAACCATTGTACTGAGATGTTACTGAAATTTGAGCTTTAATTAAATTGTTTGTAAATAATACAATTTCAAAATGATTAACGTCAACTGCAAAACGTTCACAGGAAATTCACGTCAAGAAGAGGAAGAACGGAAGGTGAACCTGATTAAAGGTACTGTTCCTCCAAATGTGAAAAGTACGTTCCTTTCTATAGCAGACATTCTGAAAATCGAATCCGACGACTCTAAAGAAGAAGAAGCACAAGATAAAGTAGAAATTAACATCACGCCGTCTCAAACGTTAACACACCAACTTCCGGTTCCCAATCTTTTCGACGCCAGCGTGTTTCTGACAAGACCGGTTCTGACAAGTCCTTCAGTGTCGCTGTATAGTTACAACCACTACAATAGCCGTACCCTCGCGGAAGTTTGTCCTCACCCCAGCAGACTGGCCGGTGCCCTGGGGACTTGGGAGACGCCATCTTGGTTTTGCCAGTCACTGTGCCAGAATCAAGCGCTTCTTGAGGGTAAGGATACTTAGAACAAATAGCAGTAGGCCTAGTACATGTAATACTTATGATTTGTTGTTGTTGTGTTCATGGAGCTCAAACATTTGGATACCGACCCTTCTGTTACTCTGCACCTTATCTGTGGAATTCTCTACCCATTGAACTCAGACTGTCTCCCACTATTGAAAGCTTCAAATCTAGACTCAAAACCCATCCTTTCCGCAAGCACTACAGGAACTATCTATAGAACAACACTGTGTCTCTTTCCCTCACTCTTTTCCATATTATATATTAGAATAGGAAACTCAGACGTAGTTCATCCAACAGGGCTGGTTTAATATAAGTCAGAGTTCAGATATAGTCATATACGTACACGTATATGGCAAAGCTTCCTACACCTTTGTAAGTAGGCCTACATACATATTATTGAGCAAATATTCCATCGTCAACATCACATTCCGATATTACTGTTTCATTGTAGACTTGGGATTAATAATTCGACAGACTTACATTAAGAAAGCAGCGATAGGCTAAATAGAATTCATTTGGGAAACTGTCCGCCATTGGATTACTTTTGTTTCAGCCGTCTGCAAGTAGTTGGTACTTCGAGGAATTTGGCGCTTGTCTACTAGTATGTGAATAGTTTAGTATTGGTTCATTCATGGGTTGTAATACGATACCCAGTATGTTACAGGTTTTCCTCCCAACATAGGCATATTGCAGCTAAATCACAATGTACACTGTACAAGGTATTGTTAAAGGCATAACATCACAGTTATAATGTATAATCGGACAAAAGAATTTCGATCTGAGACTAATTACGCTTGATTTAGCCACCCGAAAGTTGTTATTTACTGATGCACTTATCCCCCCCAGCACTCGATAGTTATAAAGCAAATCATATTGTATATTAAATAGGGGAACGTTCCGCTATTTATCTTGTCATTTGATGTGTCACATATGTTAGAGCAAACAGAGTTATGTCCCTTTTGCATCATGTATAAGAAGCCGTTGGCCGTGTTTGATTTAAACCCGACTCGCATAATATCACAGTTGATAGACCTGGATAATGGACAAACGAATTTTGATCTGAAACTAATTGCGCTTGATTTTTCCAACCACAAAGTTGTTATTTAGTGATGTACTTGATCCCCAACACTCGATAGTTACAAACATAATCATATGTTTTATATGAAATATGGGAACGTTCCGCTATATATCTTGTCTTTGAAGCATCAACTGAAATATGAAGGATTTCCGAGAAAACGTGTATACGTATGCGTATTATATGTTTAAGTCGTACCACTGAGGTATGTCACCTTGCATATACATAATTAAGAAAATAACAACACGACCATATTCAGGTTGTCTATCAGTAGACTACAGGGGTTGCATGGGATAGTTGTCTACCAAACAGCGGTGGAAAGGTTTTTGGAAGTACAAACATGAGTTTATGCATGTCAAGTGAATGCACTTTGCCGTTATAGCTAAGAACTAGTTCAAAACAACCATAAATATCTGTGATATTATGCCTTTAACTATCGAGTGTTGAGGAACAAGAACATCAGTAAATAACAACTTTTGGGTGGATAAATCAAGCGTAATTAGTCTCAGATCGAAATTTGTTTATCCATTATACAAGTTTATCAACTGTGATAGTAATTAGTAAGCCTTTAAAGCGAAAACACTACTAACGAGTCTGACGTAGATGTAGTTTCACGAACTTTGATCACGTATACCAAACCTACTTGATGAACAAACAAAATATACTTCATGGGGGTTATTTTGACAGAACTTAAATAATTCTACGGCAAAGCCAATGGGTTTACGTGGTTTGTATGCCATTATCTCCACGTAGCTGCGATTATGTATTACTACGATATTTTAGTATTGGCACCTCACGGAACCGCAACTATTGATTTCAACGTACATAGGATAGGCCACAGGCACTTGAAGCAGGCCATTATTTTGTTTAAATATATATAATGAATAATTAATTTTTAAAAACCATTTTACTTCTTTTTTTAAATAAAAAATCGGTCATATATAGTGTGTGCATACAATAAAACTACGATAAATAGGCATACTTAGGCTACACAATCATTTACACAGAATTTAGAATTATTGATTGAATTAATGTTTAAAGGTGGGAATATCTCACCCATAGGCAACGAAATTTAGAATGAATGCCGACGCTCACTTGCATGATATTATGTCGCGAAACATGTCATCAGTTGGACAATATACGTCTTTGGACAGTCAGTCTCATCAGATTATCTCTGACAACTATCACTGGCTGTCCATCGTGTGAGTAGAGTTCACGGCTCAGACAGGTAAAGCACGTCATTAGTTCACCACCAACTCCACGACACCACTCTTCTTCATATAGTCATTCATTCATTCATTCATGACTCCTCCGTCTGTGCGTGGAGTTGTGGCATAGTGACGTCGCGACTGGCTGACCAGAAGATCACCGTTACAATTAAAGTCTGACAGATAATTGAATAAACACGTTAGTTGAACTAACACACTGGCAACTGCACTTGGCATAAAGACGTCACAGTTAAATATTTATCTGTCCATTATCTACATATATATTTAAGGGATTAACAATGACAACAGTATAGGCCTACATAAACATCCGTGGAAGCGACAAATCCTCATTCGACTTTACAGCTCGCATGCAGAAGGAAGTATTGTATACGTGCTCACAGTTATATCTGTTTACCACACGTTGCAGTTAATATATTGCAGGGTAGCAATTGCTTCTCAATTGTCGTCAGCACTGGAGGATTACAGGGGTATGTTTTGAGTCCACATCTCTTAAGCAATAGTGTTTAATTATTTACTTTATATAGGGGGCCTTTAATTGATACATGTATTTGCTTGGTTATAATAAACTCGGTAGGACCTATCTGTTTACTTTTATGATTCCATCTTTTCTATGAAAACAGACAACATATGGACATGTTATGTAGTTAAAACAATGAGTTTGTATTTTGAATTGCTTTATTTATTATTCTGTTTTATAATTTCCAGTGACAATGGCGCCCAACATCGACCACGTATCACTCTGCCGCTCCATCGACATCCGTGTACCTCCATTCGACTTCACGGATCCAGAAAGCTTACTTCACAACTTCCCAGAGTTGCGGGAAAGCAGAACCAACCAATGGAAGCAGAAAACGGTTGCAACTTCCGGTAGAAGTTCGAAAAGGAAGAATATTCATACTGCAGATGAGCGTCTTGTTTCTTCTGAAAATGATGACATCCGTGACCACAACGATGCTCTGCGAAAAGAAGTCTGCTCTCCATCATTGGGCCGTCGAGATGAAGAGTTCAAAGAATCTGAAAGTTTCTTGTCGGACGATCCAAATGGGAGCCTCGAGGCAAGTCTTTTGTCGGATTCTGAAACAGCAGACGATCTTTTCGACTTGGATTACGTACTTCCGGTTAACACACAATGGTGGAAGTTATCTGATGAAGATGTCCCTCCATCGTCTGGTAATGATAGTTGCTGCGTGGTTGAAGTGCCTCAGTTTGGAGAAAGTCACGACCTACCCAACTTGTGGAGTGACGTGGACAGTTTTGTCAGTGTAGTGGACTACGATGATGACGTCACTTCCTGTCCCGACGTCTGCGAACCTGTGTATCGTCTAGACGTCCACGTGACTACCATCTGGGGATTAGACATCATCTGGGAGGAGGAGGAGGACGACGATGTCGATGATCAAACAAGGATTATGGTCGACAACTCTTGAACCAGACCAGATGAACACAAATCTACAAATGTAATACGGTAGTCTGAGGGATATTTACCAATGCCTCAAATTGCAAAAGAACCAGTGCCTATTAAGGGGTGTCCCTCTATATGGTCTTTGTTTTATATCTGCAATATTTCCATGTAGTCGTCATTGTCATCCATGTAGTCATCATTGCATTCCACTATATGACAATAATAAAATAAAAATCATTCATAATATCATTGTTTTGTGACTGTTTGTTGGCAAGTTGTTGACTATAGAGATTATAGTGTACATTTTCGTTTGTTGGAAGAGTAAAGGCTTAACATGAGCATATGGGATATAGTACCGATTTTTTTTAGTTAACTGGGTTTGACAATCTGTAACTGACTACGACAGACGGGCACTTTTTAACTGTGTATTAATTTTTTTAATCAAATTTCCGATAATGCTCAAAATATGTAAATAGGAAATATGCACGTGATGGTATTGCTCAAGTATGAAAGTAGTTTTATCTCAATTTCCATATATACATGTGGCTCACAGGGGATAGGTGATAGAATAAATAAAACATAAAAATCGTAACAAACGTTAAACAATATTATTGATTATTTCACATGCAACTTCTTGTATTAAATAGTTGGGTGAATGATTTGTGTCTCTAGGTTAGAACCAGAACACCTTATCTCAACTTTACCATATACTGAGTAAATCACATTTTAAAGTTTGGGAAGCAACTTAAATATAGAGAGACACACTTTTATTTGATTGAATATCTTCACAAGTGTGTATCTGATTGACATAATCTTTATTTTTGTCAAGGGTTTGCACATGGGTGATGCTCAATATGCCTAAACTCATGTTTACACTAATTGGGAGATAAGGTATTCTGGCTCTAACCCCTCGAATTGTTTCCTAACACTACAAGATACTATTACCGGTATTTCAAGAAATGATTCGTTAGTTCGGGAAGGTCTAATATAATATTTATCGCAGATCGAGAACGCGGGAGCACTAAATCAAAGGTTTTTAAACGGTTAAAAGATAATTTTACGAACGGCTATTTCAGTAATGTGTGAAACGTAATAAAATATCGTTTATTTGAAAAATATCGGAACGTATTTATGCCCACAGGGTTATCAGATTGAAATACTATAATGAATGGGACGAACTGTCGAGAGAGGGTGATATATAAACAGCATAAACGCTAGCCAGTAGCCATCATAGTATTCCATACTAATGTTGACCAAAGTAATCCGGGAAGTTCCTGGTTATTTAATAACGTGTATACCTTTGGATTAGCTGCAGAACTGTAGCTATAAGATGCCCCGTTTACGATTTTGCTATTTATTCTGGCACCCTTCTTATAGCTACAGTTCTGCAGCTAACCTTTGGATATACCTTTGGATTATGTACAGTTGCTTGCGACTGGTCATACATATCTTACATTTGTATTAGACTCTGAATAATTACTTTTATTCATAAATTAGTAATCCTGTAAGACTTATAATATTCAAGAAAATGAAATATTTGCATTTGAGTCAATGACGATCTAGACTTTATTTTGTTTCTAAAATGTAATCATGTATAGTATAGCTAAGCTGCTGTTCAGTGACTTCGCAACTCCTTGTTTAGTTCACCCATTTCACAAAAATAATATTTGATTAGTAATATTCTGGATACTGTAGTATCGATATATAATTGTGTACAATAGTAGTCTAGTAATAATAACAACCATTAACTGTCTGTCACTATGTTTATGTTTCACTTAAATTATTTGTTATATTGTTGGAATATCAATAATAGGTGGTTGCATAATATTAGAATAAATATATTGCTCAAAATATATCTTGCAAGCTCAAAATGACGGTATGATTTATCTCCCTTGGACCATGCGACAGTCACAAACGCAGGTGTCCGTTTTTGTTGACATGGTTGCTAAATGGATTCGTCTTAAATAGTTCTAAGCCTTTATTTGCACATTTTCCTACTCTAATGTTTAGTAGGTCAAACAGTTACCTAGTATGTCAAGAAAATGTGTTAGATTGTTTTGACAGTAGACCAAAGAAATGTAAATAACTCTGGCACTATCATGGTACTCTCATCCGCGCAGTGATACTGGTTCATGTCAAAGGTCAAATTACTCTTGCCTGATTGGCTGTACCTGAGAGTAATATGGAGTGGTAATATTTTGAGTGAAAATGTGGCGAAGAAATATCGGACACATGACTGTACGCTGCTAGATTATATGTGTCATTTCCTCTATGTTATCTTTCTGCAATGGACACTGATTCAGGCAGTCACCATGTAGAAGAAATCTACCGGCGTCCATAGCTCGATGCATTCGCGTATTAGAATCCAAAGACGCGACCGCTGTTTAGATCTTAGATTTCAGTCGCGGTGTTGTGAATTTCAAGGCTTGTGCATGCTTCTACCTGTCTGAAATATTGTGAGCCACAGTAAACATTGAGTGAAATGGAATTCTATTCATGAAGCATACGGGAGTTCGGATGTGTTTCAATGTCGGATATTGTACAGAATCCAACCTAACTGCAAATTTTCTTTGAAGAATCGGAGGATTATCTAGACCGTTGTGAAAAATAGTGGACAGTCGTCATTCTTGTGTTGTGGATGTCGTACTGTACACACGTGTTGGCCCCTTCCTTTTGCTGGATATCTGTATATTGTGATCGTCATTTCATTGAATATCTGGTTGTTTGTGATGTGTTCTAGCTTTGCTAGTGTGTGAGAATGAGTGGATTGGAGGGTCGAGTTTGGATCTACCTGTGAGAGCAAGTCTTATTTTCATTATGGCACACCCACAAGAAAACCGGGCATTTATGACGAACCCTCTTGTTGTGTGGGTGAGTAACCCACTGATCAAACGTGATATTGTTATTGTATCATTGTGACAATTTTCATTCTAAAGTCTTAGGAATCTGCCTTTAAAATAGTTGTCATTAATGAATCATTTTACATTCATTCAAGTTTTAAAATAAATTATTTATGCAATAATACACTTGAGTAATGATAAATCAATTATTCAGTGATTTTTCGCTGTTTTATTAATGACCAAGCTATGATTCTGTAAATTTATTGTACGGCTAGGCATCAACGATGTTACAATATTATACATATATTTAGGTGGAGACATTTCGTGCCCCAGAGAGCCCTCCTCTACAGTACAGAGATTTGTACGATGGAACATTTCTCTGTGATGTTATGCAGCAGATGTAAGTATAATATGTACTACATATATATATGCATTATACTATAGCATACACTATCATGACAGTGTCATTGACACACAAACATTAGTCGTTCTAGCATGAACAACTATCAAATTTATCAATCATTATCAGCTTGTCACCTTATACAGTTTTGATACATATATTGTACTAGTTTTTTATTATCTAAATCCTTGTTCATAATAACTATGCCACAAAGTTAAGCATATAATTATAATACCCCTCGGAATATTACCCTCTCCATGCTGAATGCCCTAAAAAGCAGTGTTTGTGCCTAATCCAGCATGGAGAGCGTTAAACAGTTCTCTTCATCATAATTGGACACACAAAATGCTTATAAATAACGTTTTAATGTTCAATTATGACGTTGTGAAGCCAGTTCAGAAGTGAGCCATTAACCTACATGCTACTGTGTCCAAGTTGACCACAGGACAGTGAGAGATGCAGGCATTGTGGCTCATTAACCCCTGCGTCAGTAATTGGATTTTCTTTGTTGTAAGCATATTCCGTCACACGTGAGTGACAACATTCATGGGCAAAGGAATATATTCCGTCACACATGAGTGACGGCATTCACGAGCAAAGGCAGGTCCCTGCAGTGAAGGGAGGGACACCCCCCACTCCCAGGGCATCCGTGTGTAACCCCAGCTGTCAGTCTGGTCGCACAAGTCAGGTGTTGCCAGTCTAATACCTGTAATTACACTTGGCTGTGTTGGGACTACTGTAGATAATTAGCAGGTTACATCACGTGTACAGGTGACAGCATGGAAAGATGATGAGCGGGTCTTGGTGATCTTTGACCATTCAATTCACAATCATGACAATGTAACAACTAAATAAAAGGCATACAATGACAGTTTGTTGACATATTTAATTTCATGGTCAAAATATACTAAATTGAAATATTAACAAATTGTTACATTCATCTATGGATATAAAAAAACTAAATTAATGTGTCACTAATTTAATGCAACCTTTAGATTTTACTCGTAAATGCGACACCAATAAAATGTGAATGGCCATGTCTCCATACATGTTTTTCCCCTGGTCTTGCCTTTAATGCATGTAGCAATTACATTTAAATGCGACAATACGGCGGTCATATTTTTTCGCATTAATATTCTGCTCGCATTAATTTCATGATTTGCAGTACTATTCAGTAATACTAACATTCATTAATTAATAAGAAACTGTTGTCATAAAATATCAGTGAAACTAGTAGAATCAAACTTTTAATATACATAAATACATGTATAAAATTTCTATCTGTTTCAAATTCAAGTGATGCAATTATGTACAATTGAACAATCATTACAATAGTTGAATAGACAGTGTTGAAACATCTGTGTTAAAACCAGACAAACAGAACGGAGACAATCCATAGAATTTTAGACTGTGTTCAAACGGTCACTGGATGTTTAGGTAAACAGAAGTGTGTGACAATATTTAAAATGGTGTTTGGAGATGGTTTGGGTGTGTTTCCTGCAATAAGAGCGATTGGGTTAAACGTTTGCTTGGAAAAACGCTGTCTCCCCTGAAGCACAGTGTTAAAAATCTGCCTATCTCAGCACAATGTTAAAAATCTGTATGATCATGTAGTTAAAAGTCTGTCTCTCTCAGCACAATGTTAACAATCCCAGTGAGAGTTGGTGTTGTATGAATTTGCATAATTTTATTTTTAAATGTAAATTTAATTGAAAAGTATCTTACCCTGAAAATTTAATTTCATAAAATTTATCATTTGGTCTGCCTGACATCAACAGTCGACTCTCTATTTAGCACAGTGCTGAAGCACAATAACAGTTTCTCAAATTATACAACAGCAAAAGAAAACAGTAGAAAAGTAACCAAACTGGGTTTAAAAAGTAATTGTGAACACAGGACACAGCTGCTGGCTGTGATGCTATTTATTGATGATCAAGAATACTGTCCTGTCTGTCCAGTTAGCAAATTCGCAAGCCCAGTCCATATTGAAGTATTTGACAGTTTATTGACATTCTGCAAAGTCTGCTGGACACACGCTGCCAACTTGCAATATTGAATGTATTGATTACACTGTTACTTAGCGTTTTTCTTGTGTGGCAGTATACTCGCAAATATTGCATTGCAGTGTAATTCAGTTTAAACTTTTAAATTAGTTTTTTTTTTAAATAATACAAAATTCAGATTTTTTAACTAACTGTGATCCATTTACTGTGATTCTGCTGGTGATGATGTCCGTCGTGTGTGCCAACACAAGGAGCACACCAGCCTATAAAGTTTAATCTGCTGCGGTGTCATGTGCACACGTCCAAACCACACTGCACCTGTTTACCTCCTTAACCACAAACATCCACCATTCATGTAGTTTGTAGGAATAATATTGATTTTATTGCCTCGTGGAATTCAATTTTAAGTACCCGAATCTTGTCGAATGTCAGTGGACCAAATGTCGGGATGAAGTGCGGTGGTAATTGCTGTTTTTGTTGCAGTCGGGATGTGTAGTCTTCATCTCTTGTGTGTATTAGTCGATGCAGAACAACAATATTTGATCAGGATAATTGCTCGGCTGTTCCAGCCGATCTAACTGTTTGAAGCCATTTAGTTTAGGCCAGCAGTCGGATGTGGTTACATATCCAGCGATAGAAACTAACTTTAAAACTTACTAGCCCCAATAGTGATACAAATAACAAATGTTATGAATTTCTACTACCTTTTTTTAGCATTGGCACGGGCTAGCAGGCTAGTGTTAATTTAAATCCACGCTGTACTGAGTATTGTTTCACAAAGCTCTCTTTGTCTACTACAAGACCATTGCGCTCTCTGTAACAGTCTTGTAAATGTGGATCATGCACTTACGAAAGCAAGCTATATTGTATAAGAGAGCTTCGTGAAACTATATCCTGTTAACACAGTTTTGTCAGCTGTGTAGTTACGGTACTACAGCTGATTTTGTTACTTCAGTGGATATATGGTTACTACATCTACCTGTCAACATCTGTAATTTATACACTATAGACTAGTAGTAAGACTTAACCCCCAAAGAAGTTGGAATTGAAGTATTAGTGATTACAGTAAGACCAATGAGCCATGGATGGTAGTGGATAAAGTAAAGATGGCAACTCGTTCTAACTGTGCTCTAGCTTGAAAGTAAAACTATATTACAAATCTATTTAGTATTTGTGATCTTGCACTTTGTGTGCATCGTTGAAGGTTAAGCATGTCTCCAAGAAGTCCAGAAACATGTTCCTGTCCCCTCTGAAAGCAACAGGAGATGCCCAATAAGTGATTTTGCCTAATCCAGCATGGAGAGGGTTAATACAGTAGGGTTCACCTTAGGCTAACAAATTATATAATTTAGTCAAGTTGATTTCAACACAAAACTGTAACTCAAATTTCACTAATACATTTACTATTATCATTATTTAGTCTAGCGTCATATTTGTTTTATCATAATCCTCTTCAATGTATTTTTGGATTCAAACACGTAAATTCAGCACGTTAGGGTGAACACTGATACAAGGTTGAGTAACTCATACCCTAACAAAATGATTTACCCTAACAAACTGAATAAGAATTAAACTTGAATACCGGTATAAAAATAGTGAACAATATATATTTTTCAAAGAGTTGCATTTCAGTTATAATGATATACTTTAGCTTTAAAATACATATGATCAAGGAATGTGTAATAGATGGGTATGTAGAAATGGAGACTACATATTTTAGATAATTGTACATATGATATAATAGAGAGTTCGTTGGATGGTATTTACGGTGGCATGTAATATATTGATAGTAGTGTCAGAAGGAACTTCTCCTAAGAAAGGCTATGTGTTAACCTTCTTCCTGCTGAATAAAATCAAAGTGTTCTATTTCTGCATGTGATCGGGCA
>JAUTBZ010130015.1:0-30923 GCA_032361785.1 Lepetodrilus galriftensis
TGCGGGTTTCCTCCTGCCCTAAACTGACAAGTCGTGATATTAGTGAAAAATTCTAGAAAGCGACTTTAAACCCCAATTAAAACAAAAAAAAAAACAAAAAAACTTATGCTCCTCCTATCCTATACTACCAGGCATGTCTGTGTTACCACAAGGCCAGGTATTGTCTGCGGTGTACACATCTCTGCATGTGTTCCATAAGACTGAAGGAGGCTGACTACTCAGGTGCCGATACCCAGCTGCCGCCATGTGCTAGCGGTAGTTAACTCAAGGCTAGGGACCAGTCCACAATTGATCCCATATACTGGATAATTAACCCCTACAGAGTTGGTGGTTAATTAACCCCTACAGAGTTAGTGGTTAACACAGTTAATTAGGGATTCACTGTGCGTCATTTATCCATTTAAACAAATGGATTGGTACCGAAATGGGAGAAATAGTCTATTACTGCAGGTTTATGGCTGATTAAGCTGTCAATGTAAGCTGTTACTGCCCAACTTTACATGTGCATTACATTAATTTGTACAGGTCATCTGACTCGGAGGTCCGATATATTTATACGATGACAGTGATGTATTTGTGAGCTGGATGCTGACCTCGATATATAATGGATGCAGAGACATACAATATTTGTAAATACGAACTTGCAGTAATGTACTGAGAGATTTCAGGAACGAGGAAGACCATTGCACGAGGAAGTGAGGTCTCGAATACCATTTGATAAATGGAATCGCAAAGGTTTTTATGAGCGTTATTTCCAGGAACATCTGTCTGCCACAACCTACAAAAAAAAACAGTAATTCTACTATAGATTGAAAGGGGGAAGCTAGATTGAAAGGGGGAAGCTTGAGATGAACTGGATTCGGGATAATATATATCCAGACTTAATTTTTAAGACATATTCAAATAATTATGAAGTACGTATATGTGCAACCAACCATATATTTATAACATGTCTTCACACCTGCACGCTCAGATGAAATAAGGTAAACGTAGTTTGTTATTAGGCCGGTGTCTGTATGAAATAAGGTAAACATAGTGTGTTATTAGGCCAGTGTCTGACTAATGTGAATGTTATGCTGTGGACATTCCATTTGAGTCATGATACAAATATAGACACCATAGATCACTGAACAAATGATGGGCCTAAGCGATCTAAAAGATAGGTTTCTTAACTCTTTCCCTGCTGGATGAGGTAGAGTCATGGCTCTTTAGGTCATTTCTGGTTGGTGAGGGTTAATTGAGTGAATAGTATAGTTTTAATTTTATCAGTAGAGACGTTCGACAATCTCATGTCATGATGTCATGTATCATAGCAACGGGAGGACAGTGGATGTGCGTCGTACAAAACCTAACTATGGAGTTCGAATCTCATCCTCAGACCTAGCTACTTTAACCCTCTCAATGCTGGATTAGGCACAGACACTGCTCTTTATGGCATCTTTGGTTGCCTTCAGCATGGAGAGGGTTAATGCAGTTCCAAAAGCAGAGGTAATTCAGGCAATGTCTGTATATAAAGTCTGCAATCATTGCTGTATATTAAACTGCATCAGCCATGGCTCTTTGCTATTACTGTAGCACAATTTGTCGTTTCAAGATGATGAGATCACTGGGGAATACTGAGTTAAAATGGAATGGTAGATGCTTGTGCTTTATTATTCTCAACTCTAACCAGCTTGAAACAAATAAATATATGCAATAGTAGTGTTACAGACCTTGTAGTTCACACCAACGCAGTCCTGTTAAAGAAACCTGCCATTCATCTATAATTATGTCTATATATATATAAAGATACACAAACAATTAATGGTTTCTCAGAAGCTGCCTTTATTTATAGACTCGGCCGGTTTTCAGGATAAATTACTTCTAGAGGCATTTATCGGTAGAATCTGGTGAGCACATTTCCTCGGGTAATTTGGGCGTAAGTAAAATACCAATGAGCAAAATTGATTCACACATGCTTTACGTCCAGCCTGTGAGATTATGGTTAGACTAGAATAATTGCTGAAGTCGAGAGACTCTGAGACCGTGTAGTAAATAAATGGTCTGGCATCTGTGCAATAAATGGCTTACAGAATGGTAGTCATTAATACTGGTACCTCTGCACTGCGTTAATTACTTGTTGTGGCTGTAATGTGTTTGTCTGGTCTGACTGCAATGGTAAAGTCAACCAGGTATTAACACGACTGTCTTCATGCAGTACAGTAATTGACAAATTGTAAGTTATCTGTTGTTTTCCAGACAGTGTTTATTTTTATCTTTGACGATGGTCATGACATTGTGTGGGTGAGCGTGACATTGAAGATGTATACATCCGTTGATTGGATAATTGTCCGAGATCATTTGTTTTCCTGATACATGTTCAAGGCTGTTTTTAGATCACAACATGGAATATCTATCATATTTTTTATCCACATGTTTTAAGAAATTCATTGTACAATATGACAGATGGATGTATTCTCTGGATCACTGATGCTGAAATAACAGTATTATATGAATTAATATTGATCATGATATGATGGATGGATGTATTCAAATATAGATTATTATATGAGTTAATGTAGATAATATTGTGTATGGATGAATGTATGTATTCAAATATAGAGTATTATGTAAATGTTGCAGAGTGAGATACTGTAAATCATGAAATTAACGCGAGTAGAATATTAATGCGAAAAATGTAACCGCTGTCACATTTAATTGCTGCACGTTAAAGGTAAGACTGGTGAACAAACATGAATGGAGACATGGCCGTTCGCATTTTATTGGTGTCACATTTATGTCTAAAATCTAGAGGTCGCATTAATTTAGTGACGCATTAATTTCGTGATTTACAGTATAAGATGTTCCTACTGGTCTCGGTCAATGGGATTACCCCTTTGGCTCATTTGGTAGAGCGTTGGATTCACAATCCAGCAACTTGGGTTCGAATCCCAGGATCATGTCCCGTGACATGAATTTAATGTTGAGCATATTGTGTATGTATTATTGTGAGCTGTCGTCAACAATAAAGGTGTACACATCCATGTATGTATGACAGAATATTAAGAATTATATTTATTTTTCAGATTCGAAAATCGGCTTCCATTGCATCAACATTGTCTTCTCAGAATCCAGGAAGTCCAAAGATCATCTCCCTTCCTCAGTCAGCAGGTCCGCGATTACAGCCCGACTTTCCCACAGTTCCGCAGGTGGTGGCGCAGACCCCGTCGGGCACCATTGTTAAGTGGGAGGAGCTCTTTGATGTACGCAGTAACATTTTGAATTCTATATTAAAGGAGAGTGCCTGTGTATCGTATGTCTATCCTACCATTTGATTACAAAAAAAAGTACCGTTTCATCCTCCAGAGAATCCAGCTGCCAGCATTGGAACGTACTGTTCTACATTTTTTCTTTTCTAATAAGTATCTATTGAGTGACAGTATGAACATTTCTCCCTGATGTAGGCGATTGAAAATGCCCTGTGGATATTTGACAAATTGTATGGTTTCAAGGCAGACAGTAAATATATTTTTAAAATGGGAAAACATGTTCAGATAGCCATTAAGTTGACATTAAGTTGGCTGTTCATGGATCCTGGAAGTTTTCCCAATTAATATTGTTTTAAAACAAAATGTCAATTTTATATGCCTAGGCAACCAATAATAACAAAAACAAATTTATTTCACAATCAGCAATATTAATGTTTGACAAATAATGGTGTATATGCTACTAGATCCAACTGGTTACTTATTATATCATACTTTTGTTATCTTTTCTAAATGATGATTGGTTATTGCCTTGCGGACACTAAATAATGATAGGTTATTGCCTTACAGATTTTTACTTTGGTCTTATAGTACAGATTTTTACTTAGGTCATAATATACATGACCAATTAGATTTATTTCAAGATATTGTCGCCCAATTCCTCTAGTACTTACAACAAGTAGACCCATGTTTATTATTCAGAAGTTCGCCAGTCCTAGCGCCAACAGCTCGTCGTCTGATCGCTATCGACCAGCAAGGTTCGGTCCCGAGCAGATAATCACGGTGAATAAAGGGGCTAAAGGGAAGGGTCTGGGATTCAGCATCGTTGGCGGTACAGACTCCCCCCGAGGCGATATGGGAATTATCGTGAGGAGGATATTCTCCACCGGAGTGATTTCAGAGGACGGCAGACTTAAGGAAGGTAAAATCAGCTGTCGGAGAATTAGAAAGTAAAGTCAAATGTCAGAGAATTAGAAAGTAAAGTCAAATGTCAAAGAATTAGAAAGTAAAGTCAAATGTCAAAGATGTATAGATATTTGGTGGCCTTTATTTGGTGACATGATTGGGTTTCAGATGGAATTTATCCAGGATTACCTTTTAAAGAAAACTGCTATATTTAATGTACTATAAGACGTGGAAGAGTAGTTGCTGCTGAATAATCAGAACATTATCGTTCAATGATGTTGTTGCATTCAGTTCTAGTTGTAAAATGTGATTGTTAAATACGTTTTTATTTTACTGATTTATTAATGTGTATAAATTTAAACATTTTAAAATGTAAATTTTACATCCTTCAATGATAGAATTAGACATGATCTATAGATATGGCAGGAGATACCTAATGAATTCTATCTCTAGTTATTCAATTTCCCCAAACATGACAAAGAAACAACAGTTCATAACAGACTAATATCAACATTGACATAGGTGTTAGACCTACGGTACTTGCAAACAAAAGGATAGCTACTTACAAATCCACATAATTTATTTATCCATCCATGTATTTGGTAAATCA
The DNA here is from genome assembly GCA_032361785.1 of Lepetodrilus galriftensis. Taxonomy (NCBI): domain Eukaryota; kingdom Metazoa; phylum Mollusca; class Gastropoda; order Lepetellida; family Lepetodrilidae; genus Lepetodrilus; species Lepetodrilus galriftensis. The sequence goes on from JAUTBZ010130015.1 coordinate 4,762, forward strand.
AGTTATTTCGAAATACTGTAATATAATCCAATGCAATAAAAGTTGATAATGCTAAAGTAAGATCTATTCTGAATGCGAAGTTGTATATTTTATGTATGCTGCTGACAGATTGGTATGGGGGAAATAAATAATTTAAAAGAACTAGAGCTGCAAGAGTTATCTCCCATTAACTGAAATTTCTGAACGTGCAACCACTGCATGCAACATAATATTATGAAGTTATTTTAATGTGAAGAACAGAATGTTGAGTTTACATATTGCTGAAATACTAATTATAATTTGATTAGTACCATGATGACAGAAGTGTTTATATTGACTCATAACGCTGTATGTCTAGGCATATTACTGTTGGAGGGAAATAAAGATATCCATGGAACAGTAATTGTTTACTGAACAAAATATAATATTGAATTTTCATTGCTAATTAAATTTGATGTTGCTAGGCGACGAGATCGTAGAGCTGAACGAGTGTCCACTGCGCGGTCTGACCCACAAGGAGGTTCTGGGGAAGTTCCGCGCCCTGAAGAAAGGTCTGGTCAGGATGGTGTACAGAAGTAGGATAGTATCGCCCAATGTCAGGTAGGTACACAGAGTCAACAGAAACATTCATCTCAGTTTATGTATTCTATTTGTCACTATGGATATTGTCTTTTTGTTACAATTTGTTGATCAATATTGAACTCCATACATTTGATAGTGAAGTTCATCTTTTTCAGTATTTTATCCTTATCCCATATCATTGCAAATGGGTGAAAGATTCCCACAGCGACGTTAAACTTCATATTCACTTATTCACTCACTGTATCCCATAGAATGAATGCACCAGTTTCTTCATACAGATTGTCACATATGAATGAAAGATTCCCGCTGTGATGTAAAACAATAACACACAGAAGATATTTTACCACTTAAAAAGAATTAAAAAAAATTAGTGAAATTTTATGTACCCACAGTTTGGCGTACAATGTTTTGACCCGTCATTTGTTTCAGTCCACACTTGTCTCCGAACATCTCGCCTCGAGAGTCTCCGGAAGGCAGTCCTGTGTCCACTCCCGGACACTCCCCGAGACACACTCCCTGCAACAGCGTCTCCGACCCATCCGTATTCGGAATCATCCCCGCCAGAACCCTCCCACCACACTCGACTCAAGAAACACCGTTGTTTCTCACGCCAGTAATACCCCCTCCAATGCCGCTCTACGACCAATCATATACAATTCCACATGGTTTACGATGTCCAAGCAGTTCGCTTTCACCTCAGAGGAACAACATTACCTTCACGGATCAAAGAGCCACCATGGTACAGACAACTCAGACTTCCTCGTATATGGGCTGTGAAGTGTCGCAGAATTATTCGAGTTCGGAAGTGGGTATGTCGTCCCACTCCAGCATGATGACCAACATGACCAGTATGCAGTACAAGTCGTCCAAGTGCGCCAGTCAAGGCGTCAACTTCATGTCCGTCATCCAGAAACTGGAGTGTTCGCAAAACAAAGTGATATCAAACATGGGTTTAGACAATGGGTTCCTATCGAATGGCAGTGTTTTGCAGTTAACTAATGACATTGGGTGTCAGAATAGAATGCTGGAAGTTCAACTTTTTAAAGGTAGGAGTGACTGATTGAGTTTGTTTCCAAGTTTATATTCACTTAAACCAGTCAAAGTAGTATAGATTGATAGATACAATCTATAAACAATGTTTCCATTTGTAGATGTAATCTGATACATACTTAAACTATGTTTGTAATTGTAGCCACTGTTGGGTGAATGTTTGGAAGATTATAGATACAATGTTTGGACATGTTTCAATGCTGATACAATGTTTCCACCTGTAAACATTAGTATGCATACTGATATACAATGTTTTGGACATGCTTTTTCCTTTTGAATTGGGGTTTAGAGTCACTTTCTAGAAGCATTCACTATACTAATATCACAACTTGTCAGTATTTAGGGTAGGAAGAAACCCTCAACATCCATAGCACTGAATGTTGTAGTAAACCTGCGAGCTGGTACTGACAAGGCCAAGGATGATAACTGTATTGCCACTCTACAGACGGTGCATCCTATCAATATCATGTCAGAAATGTAACCTTCGCGAACATTATGACAGGCCCCCAGGGCGGGATTTGAACCTGGAACCTTTGGCTCAAACGTCAAACGTTCTACCACTGCAGTACAACTGCCCCTTGGACATGCTGATACTGATGCAATACTATACAGTAGACCTCGCATAAACGCATAAACCGGACACTCGCATATAACGGACTGAATCTGAAGTCCTGGTCCCGTCTAACGCTAATTGCGGTATATGCGTATAACGGACTTCGCAGACCTCACATAAACCAGACACTCGCATATAACGGACTGAATCTGAAGTTCAGGTCCTGTCTAACGCTAACTGCGGCATATTCGTATAATGGACTTCGCATATAACGGACAAAAATAGCCGGTCCCAGTGAGTCCGTTATATGCGAGGTCTACTGTATTTCCACCTGTAAAAATTGGTATGCATACTGACATACATTGTCTGGACATGCTAATACTAATACAATGTTCCTGTTTACAGACACTGGTGTGAGTCTGGGGATCAGTGTAGTCAGGAAGACCATCGGTGGCATCAGCAACATCTACGTGCAGGAAATCTCTCAAAACTCACCTGCGCAAAGAGAGGGACAACTCAGGTACCGTTATTGAAACAAGATCAATGTAAACTAATCAATGCACTTATTTACCAGTATTTTAAGTCGTTAAGAGCACTACCTTAATATCATGGACATTCTAGGAACTATAAGTTATAACCATTACCAGTACCCTCTGTATTCCTCACTAGTTGCCAGATAGGATACCAGCTCCTGCCAGACAATCATCTTTTTCCAGATACAGAGGCTAACATGTGTAAACCAATTAGCACACGTATCAAATTTTGAGAAATTCATATCTGCATTCATGTGTTGTGTGTTTCAGGAAGGGGGACTTACTTGTGAGGGTCAATGGCAAACCGATGCACGAGTTGACGCTGCTAGATGCGTACCAGTTGTTCCGCAACCTAGCACCGGGCCCTGTCATTGTCTTTGCTCAGAGAGAAGGAAAAGGCTCAATCCAGGTAACTGTTTAAAATATGTCTGAAAAATCAGTAATAACCAGCTAGAAATCATGTCGGCTGGTTGAACTAGGAGGTCCTATGCAGTCATGTTTAACAAAATGAGCTTGATAATCGAAAAGAACAATGGTTTCCAACTTTCCTTATGAAGTGAATAATATTCTTCAGTTTTCCAAATCTCTTTCTGATAATTAACAGGAATAGGTGAACTATTTTCACAAAGTATCTTTTCCCAGACTCGTTCCAGGAAATAATATGTCCAACATTTTGCAAAGAAACGTATCGATGTTCAAACAGATCTCTGCCACACCACTAGTTCTATAACTATATTATGAACTTTTGAGCAGGATTGGTGGATATTTTTATGTGAACTATTATTTAGGAATGATAATTTAGATTTTATCATTGCTGAATAATTTCATTTTAATTCATTAAAACAATTTTTACAGTAGAATCTAACACACTGGTATTATGTGTTTCTGTATTTTTCAACCCTGTGTTAAAGTAACTTTGGTGTGTAAATAGATTGAATGTTTGTTTGTTTTTCACTGTCATTGAGTTTTGTACTTTTGTTCCAGCGACCAGCTTATGTTTAGTGTACAACCCTATCCATATTTGGTAATATCACAGTCTGATACTTACACTAACCTATTGCACGGTGTGGTGTGATGTGGTGTGATATATATGCATTATTACCCTAAACATAAATAGGGGAAGGAGACAGGGTTGTGTACTAAGCCCTTTTCTTCTCCTCAGCACTATATATATTTCATACTACCAATTTTCATTAATATTGTTATTAAGTGCACATGGTTAAACTTCCTTTTACAAAATTCTTGGATCCACCTATACCATGGGTATCTCCCCTTATGAACATTTTAACAATTTTTACAAAGTTCAGTACCTGTTACTTAAAATATTTTCCTGCACACATACTGTATACTCAGAAAGATATACCCATAAACAAATGGGATGTACATAACTTGCTGACAAGGTGAGGACAATAATTCTATGTAATCCACCTGCTGACAGATTTTGTAAACTGATAAATTTAGCTTAATTGTATTGTTTTCAGATGTATTGGATTTGTAACTGAAATTTTGAGTGCATTTTATCAAAAGGTTATGGTTTTCATTACAGCATAATATTCTAATAACCTATATACCAATATTCCATTATTCCATTATAAAGTGTGACTAGCTGCATGTTACTACAGTATATGAAAATTGTGACTGAAATTTCATATTATTTTTACAAAAATACAGATCTGAAATATTGTTCTCCAAATTTCTGATGCAGTTAAAAACTCCAAAATTGATTGTCCTACCCAAAACAGATAGGCACAATATCACTGAAATACTGTGGAAAATTGTGTAAAACCTCAAGTCAATCAATGATGAAAATATTATGTTGTAACATGCAGAAAACAGCATCTCTAGCATATTGAGTATACGTTTCGTAAAGTTTGAAATAATTCAATGTCATGAAAATTTGTGGCGAGACTAAATTTCTCACCAGATGGCCATGACCCAAGTGGGTCTATTTGCTTGACTTGTCCTTAAAGTGAAAACTGTACATATCATGGTTGCATTTCAATTAAATGTACACATTTTCTGACATTGGAATGCAATATTCATTCAGTAATTTCACGTTGTTTGCCACACAAAGTCGTACACGACTAGAGGCGTTCTTGGCTAATTAGCATTCAAGACTGGAGTGCATCCGGCTGTGGAGATGATAAAATATAAATTTCAGAATGTTTGCACGATTAATAACAAAAATGTTATGTTACTAATGCTATCAGCAAATATGCTGAAATATGCTCTCCAGGCTAAATTATAATTAGCCCAGGAGCGGCTCTGCTCATGCGTGGCCTTGCACAGCGAACAATATGAAACCACCGAATGATATTTATATATCTATTACTTCATCCTTGACCTATGCTAATTGTTTGGATAGTGTGGTAAAGATAAAATTCTGTGATGACTTATTTATTTTTGTTCTTTGTTGTAGTCCGATGAGGATTCAATGGCGGACATGAATGGTGGCTCACAGAAATCAAAACCCCGAAATGATGATGATGATACGTGCTCTACCAAAACCCCACATTGACAGAAGCTGCTTTCCTTTCCTTGCCAGGTGCCTTGAGGACAAATCTCACAACGTACTGCTGTCTTTGTATACTTGAGTAGATCAAAATTATTAATGTTCTTGTTTGTTGAAGTTCATACGTTGATATTTAATTTAGTTTGTGTTGAAACTTTTATTTTATCATGGAATGCAATCTGTTATTTCTTTTTAATTATGCCTATGATAATTAGCATGTGTTTTTTTTAGGCTGAATTAATTTGAATTGTTAATGGTATATTAGATTTTGTAATAATAACATCATTGTTTTAAAAAAATATTATTATTTTTTATTAAGATTTCAGTTTTGGATTTGTAGATCTGAATTTGTAACAAATTAGACATTGTGTATTTGATATAAAATTAGCATTTATGGACTTGTACATGATCCATCATCTCATTGAATGTAATAAGTGATTTGTTTTGTGTATGTACAAGACATACACGGTAATTCTGATATGCAATATCTCTATAATTAAGCAATAATAAAATTTCACTAATAATTATCCATTTTTCACAAAAATGTGCATTTAAAATTTTCTTTCATAATATTCTTGTCATGACATATCTTGTTTTACTGCTACAATGTTGAAATTGAGGTTTTTTTTAGTTCTGTGTTGGATGTTTTCTTTTGTTAATTTATGAAATTATGTTTCCCAGCTCTTTTGAGATGCATTTATGTTCTGTTCTTATATGTTTGTGTCGATTTGTCCTCTGTTACACCCCCTCTCCCTGCTGGATTAAGCACAGGCACCAAATTTTGGGGCATCTCCAGTTGCCTTCAGCACAGAGAGGATTAAGTTAACCATCTTTCTCCTGGTAGCAATCAGATATGCCCTATTGCGGGTCCACTGATGGTTCCAGCGGGAAGAACACTAAGCACAGTACATGACAGAACAGATACGAGTGGACAAACAAACCTGAAGTTGTTTGTGTTTACAGCATTTTCAACAATGACTGTATGTGATTATATGATGAAAAGTTATTTGATTAATTGTAATCTTGTGTTTGAAACTCGATGTATACATACTCCATGATACATTGTTACGAAGCATGGGTCCATTAATATGTTGAACATATATTATATTCAACGTTATCTCTGGTTGTGGACTAATGGTGACTCGTTCATGTGAATATGCTTATGAAAATACTGACATACCATACGACACTACTCCTTGACATGGTCTCATAATGCAGAGTTACTTCCCTTTGAGCTTCATTCCATGTAATGATGTATATTGACATACAATGTCTGTACCTGCTTGAACACTGCTAGATTGACTGTTTAAATATGAATAAACAATGCTCATTATTTCTAAGTGATTGAGGCTACTTTGTAAATTACACAATCTCATTAATTTTGTAGTAGCTAGACCTGGCTTTAAAAATAAGTTCTCTGCATTCTCTCTTTTTTTATGGTCATTCCATATTTTAAGTTACTCAGTAATTTTGTTTGGAGATATATTTTAAGGTGCTTATAAGATAATCAAAAGATGAGTGCATTATGAAGAAATTGCCATGAAAGTATGATAAATGAAATATTAATGCTAAATTCTAGTTTTGTACATAAACATACTGTATCATTTTTGATGGACATTGCATTGAATACCTTTGATGCTAGGTGAGCCAATATTGTTTTTGTACAATCATTTCTTTTTACATGTATAAGGAAAATACCTATATTTTCATGTAAGTACTATTTACAGACAATCCATTTTGTACCTGCTTGGAACATATCAATGATTATTTCAATGTATTTTGTGTGAACTGAATGTTTGCAGAAAGCAGTAAGAATAGTCTGGAAATGGTTTCTTACTACAGTGTACTACCAATTTCTCCACAAGTGCAATTCAATAAAATTGTCAGTATTTTGAGATATAGACAATCAACATGTAATAAATGTTAATGTATTTATGCACATCTGACTTCAATTTGTTTTTTAGCTGAGATTCAAGTAATGTGGACCTGTGTGAATGGAGCCTGGGGTGCGTTCAGAACACGATACATTTTGCTACATAACGCTACAATTGTCGTTCAGCCATCACTGGTAGTAATATGTAGTGCTACTTTTTTTTCTCTGCTTTTGAGCCCGTAGTGTTTGGTAGCAAATAGTAGGACAACCCAAAACAAACATGAAGGGAATGGACTGGACACATGCACAACCCGATTTCCTATTATTTTGATACAAAATCATTCAGTCAGCTACTACATTTAGAAAAAGTAACATAGTGTAAAGTATACAATTGTATTATGTCCTGAACGCACCCCTGGTTATGTCCAGTGCTATTATCGACAATATTGCAGTTTTAATTGCTTTTCCCATTGAACATCCAAGACATGATAGCCTAGTGACATGGTGATCGAGTCGGACAAAGAGCCTCAAGTCGTTATCACAGTTCTGTACAAAAATGGAAAATTCATTGATTCCATTGTATACCTTTGGGTCTCCTGCACTATCCATCTTTGCAAAACAACACCAAACTAAATAATATTATTTTGAAATTAGTGGTGAAATTAAATATTGGGTCAACAACAGCAACACATATTGGGTGTGTAACAAATTTTGAGATTTGTTTAGAAACAATTGCATTTTAAAGGTCCATTTGACATTCCATAGGTTGCACAGCTGTACAAATCAAGAATATTTGAGATATGAAAAATTATGTTTGCATCAAGAGACAGATCTTTGTAGTGTGGCCTCTCCTCAGACCTGGGACTGAATCGTGGGGAAGGCTACACTCCTGTGAGGACGGAAGCTGGTGATGAGTCTCTATCACTCTGGTCACTCCCAGCAATTAAGCAATCAATAGGGCAATTAATGAACTAATTAGCAACTCTGTAGATAACCTTGTGCAATACTGTACGTACATTGCCAAGCTTCTATAGCATTAGCCTCCCAACATTTCTGCTCAAGGTGTTTGTTTTATCCCCACTTAAAATAGGTGAGATGTTTGTTGGCAGATTATCTGTCTACTGATAATCGTGCTGAAGAGGACTTTTTTTCTGGGTTTAAACTGGAACAGTTAATTTTGTTGGACGACTTGGCCTTCAGCTATTCTTATCACTTGTTTTCTAGTACTAAAGGGAGAAAGGAGGAATCGTGTACTGTACCGCCAAGGGCACCAACACTACCATAGATGTTGAACAGCTACCAATGCAGTCACGTTGCCTGTTCAAAATAACATCAAATCCGTGGGAACTATGATGGGAAGCTGGTAGCATATAACACTATTAACAAATATTCTCAAATATGCTAACATGCAAACACAGCTCAACCATTAACGGGGGCAAGTGGGGTCAAAAACCTACTGCCAGCTTTATATGGGATTAGTCTCCTATACTAATACAGAGGTGAGAACCTAAGTGTCATAAGCAGCAATTTGCTCACTACTGGTAATACTGCTGGGTATGTGCAATCCTCTTGACCCTACTGGAACTCCTCATTAAACAGCCATCAGTGGGGAGGTGCGATGGGATGTGAAGTATTGGCTGGTGCTATGTATGACGTATTGGCTGTACTGTGCGACAAGTGCAGTATTGGCTGGTGTGACATATGAAGTATTGGCTGGTGAGACATGTGAAGTATTGGCTGGTGCGACATGTGAAGTATTTGCTGGTGCGACATGTGAAGTATTGGCTGGTGCGACATGTGAAGTATTGGCTGGTGCGACATGTGAAGTATTGGCTGGTTTGATGTATGAAGTATTGGAAGGGCTTGGTGAATCTGGCAGCTGTATACATGTATGGACATACATTTTATTAAGTTCAAACTATGTCTATTCATGGAAGCATGGAAGTCGATTGTGCTTTGAACAAAGATGTCATCAAATATGGTAAAAGTAGGAGTCATATTCAATATAAATCTTGTGTTTTTCAGTTGCAAATTTATGCATTTATTGATATTATTTTCTTTTTGCATTATGGTATTGCACCTTTCATATGGATTATTAAAAGTAATAATATTTTATGATGATTCCAATAGTCATTTTATAATAAATAATAATAGCATTTTATATAATGCCCTATATAGTTTTGTTAAAACATTACCCTAAGACACTTAACTAACAAAATGACTAAAATGTAATACAAGAAAGATAAAAGATAAATAAAAGGAATTGATATAAAAGAAACGGTAGAATACGATTAAAAATTATAATAAATATAAAAGTCTTTACTGTTCATATAAATACAAATTAGCAAGGGTTCGTTCTTGTGTGTCTGATTTTCTTTTAGGTATATGTTGTTCCACAGAGTGACATGTTAAAGCACGATCACAGTGCGTATGTTGGGTGTTGTTAGCAGAGCTTCATTACATGATCTCCATGTCCTTGTCGGTTGATTGGTACCGCGTTCTTGTCCTGCTTAATTTGGGAGAAGAACCTATGACAACCAGGTGTTGTAGTCAAAACAAAGTTCATGGCTGTCACAGACGAAGGGCAACAACTGGTAGTTTTTACAGCATGGTAAACAAATACTGCATACCTGGTATGTCTTTGTATATGGTAAACAAATACTGCATACCTGGTATGTCTTTGTATGGAATTGATTTGTGAATGGGATTCAAACCACAAACTTTAATGTTTGGAATCCATCATACATTCCTCTGAACTCTTCTGACCTCCTTTAACCCTCTCCATGCTGGAGGCAACTGGAGATGCCTTATGGAGCAGTGTCTGTGACTCTGTGTCTAATCCAGTAAGGCGAGGGTTAATAGGCAAGAACTGACAGTCGATGTGCATTTTACCTTCAATTACACCAATATGAAAACATCTATTGGAAAATACTGTATATCCTAATATTTCATACACTTGAATTATATACTAATAACAATAAGTGATTGTCCGCTAGATGTCTGACCACTGAGTCATAACTTGGTCATGCTGGTCGCTTCAGATAGTTACAGTTCATTCAGATAATAGTATACAAGTGCCAGGACTCGCTTTTAATATACTGTCAGTCAACGGTCCATTCACCTTTTACATACATTACCTATTGACACGCAATACAAGTTTCTTAATACTTAGCACAATGCACTTGTCTGGATGTGCGATATTGCTCGCGGGGATTGTCAGTTGTACATGGGTGTACATCTACGTCTTTTACTCTAAACACTGTTCTGTATATAAACAAGAATCTTCAAACATGTTTGGCCAGTTTCCATTCCGACACCCCCTGGCTCGCGAATAGAACGAACTGAAAGTACACACGGGAGCATCCAATGCGTCAATCCAAGGGGTTGTCGGCTGTACGTGATGTGTGTACTCAAATAAGCCAGTTTTGATGGATGGTTGAATGTAACAGGGGACAAGTTTTGGATGAGTTGGATGTGTGTGTCCTTGTTGCTGACATCTACTGTAGACTGCCTCGTGCTGTCTCTCATGTAGTGCTTTACTACTTCTTAGAATTATGACAGTATTTAGTATACAGAAACAGTGTAATGACGCCTTTTAATCTGATTGCTGCTGCCAGTACTGAACAATGTGGAGCCAGAGACCGGTAAGCACTTTCTGTCTTATAATTCCAGATGTCTGTCTTATATGGAACAGTCTCGCATGTGTTCATTAATAGACAGCTTACTGTACAGCTGTACTCTTTCTGTAATCATGGGTGAAAGATTCCCGCAGCGACGTTAAACTCCATATTCACACTCACTTTCTGTAATCCACTCATCTAGAATAACTGGACTTTAAAAATGGCAAGATATGTTTTCAAATGTACAGGTATGTCAATTGACCTTGTTAAGGTATCTTTACTTTACATACATGCACATTCATTCATGTGAAACAGACTTGGGTCATTGGGTATTGCATAATTTTAAATACCGGTAGTCACATTTTGCAAATATTATATATAAGCATTTTATAAAGATTGTTATGCAGTATTATTATCGGTATACATACCGTACATGTATGCTTGTAATCTTTTAACATGAGGTACAATATTGTGGCTATTTCTTGAATGAAAACTTAAGAAAAGTGGAATTTGTTTTTATTCTTACCGTATATTATTCAGTTGGTTTCAGGGTTAATTATAGATGACAATTGTTAAATGAATGGATAAAGAGCAAACTAGTTATTGAAATTAATATGTATCTCAGTTGAAACAAAAATTACTTTCATATGTTTACATATTCAAGTCAGGATCACCTAACAAAAACTCATACACTTCATTTCACTGTATGACAATGCATTAATAACAGTTTGTCCATGTTCTTGTTCTGTACTTCTGTCAGGATCTTTTCATATGTTGTTATGTAGTAATCTACATTGGAATTGGAAGCTTAAAAACTGTTTTGTATTTTAATATTTGAAATAGTGTATATTACCAAGTCTTTTGTCAAATCATACTTTACACGTTTATCAAATATTCAAACAAAACTTAAAACAAAACCATGAGCATAATAATACCTTAGCATATAAGTAGTTGATACAGTGAGTATAATTTCTATCCAACTTTTAAATGATAATCTTGTATAGATCTAAATTTAATTGAGTGCACACAGATCCATTGACCTGGATAATAATGTACACCGCTTTGAGCATGTTGTAGCACATTATTATTATTATTATTAATTCCTTAATCATGGATCTATATACATCCAGCGCCAACAGGAAGAATGCCAAAAGTAACATTAGGAGTGAAACTTTATACCTAAAGAATGCCATGTTTCAACTATCGTTTAATTACATTAAAAGTTGACTTTCTGTGGCTACCGTAGTTAAAGGTATATTTAATTAAGAAAGCATGCGCTGCCAAGGTGTTTGAAGATGGTCTCCTGCCACGTATATATTCTACACATACCTCCCTGTGTAAACCTCTGATCCTGCTGTACAGGGTTAAGAGGCTTAACCACAGGTTTGCTTTCTCCGCGTGTGTCAGTATCAATGTAACATAGAAAATGTAATGTGTGATTGTGAATGGCAGGTGGAAATGCATTGAACCTCATTTGTACATGGACCCCTGCAAACCTTTGTGTCTTTTTAGCAGCATTCTCAATGACGGCCAATTTTGACGTCATGATAGGGTTTATTGTTGGTTAGACGCTAGAACATCGCAACTGGGTGGATATTAGACACGGCTCATTTAGTAGATTTTCATATGTTTAACTTAGAGTGTACAGTTACACTTCACCTTTAGTATCTTACTCTGAGTGTCCTCGTGGGTATTGAAATGATGAAAGCAATAAAGGTATTATCATGACACGAGTGTATGGATCTAATCTGTCAGTCTCAACATCCAAATGAATGTCAGTTTACAATTTACGAGGATTAATTTGCCAGGAAATGACCAATTCAGATTATATCCCTGTTTACTATAGTGATAAACTGAACTCCATTCTGTAGAACAGTAGCAGACCTACGAGACTACAAGCTGCGACAGTACAGTTCTGGCCCCGAGATTACAAATCCTTTTTTAGTACAATTTCATGCTCAACCCATATTCACAAATCCTCATATAAAATTTGAGCTTCAGCATATTCAAAATGTTTTGTAATCTTGGGGTATGGTCAACGATTGCCTTGTGGATCCAGATTCTGTTTCCAACAGGAATCTTGAAGTTTCTGTGCTCTTCTATGAATATTGAAGCACTATGGTGAAGTCTGAAAATATCGTACAAATATTGATTGATGGAACCTTGCATTTTTGTTTTATTGTGGAAAATAAAGTAAAGGATGTGTACCGGTAGGTTCAAATATGTAGGTTTCTACCAATCTGCATCAGCAATCAGTATGAATTACAAAGCGCTATGACAATATTGAACCTTACACAGATCAGCAAATAAACAATATTAGCACTACGTAGTGTCTTGTATGCCAAATCATAAGTTTCCTTGGTCTAGATTTAGATCACTATCCATTGTATAGTTAGTTTCAGTTTTAATTCCAAGCTAATATAGACGTACATTCATTCTGTCGCTATCAATTGACATGCATATTTTAAGGACATTGTGTTTGGTAATTTTGTTAATTGTTAATTTTCTGTATGTTAATGTTTATTTATTTCCCCTATGCTACTTGTTATGTCACGACAATGTAAACCATGGTGTCTAAAGGAATGCAGATGATTTTAATACGAGCGTTGACTTGTGTATATTTACAAGCCAGGATTGGTTATTGTCTTGAACCCTCACCATGTCCTCTAGACAAACACACTATGATTGGTATTGAGGTTCCGATGCAATGTGGTTGTGAACCTTCAGGTGTAGCATGGTTCAGGAGTTACATAGTACCTTGCAGTCCCATCTTCAGACAGTCCCATCTTCAGACAGTCCCATCTTCAGGCAGTCCCATCTTCAGACAGTCCCATCTTAAGGCCATCTTGCCTGGTCCTGTGTTCCCATACTTGGACACATGGATATTAGCTACGTCAGTATGCAGAGTCATGAGACAATGTTACCCTGTTGCACGACTTTGATTGTGTATTTTCTGCTGTGACCGTATGCCGACATATATAATAGCGAACTCGGAGGACACAGATTTCAGGTACAGTTTTCTATAAATACAGACAAACACTGTCATAAATTTCAAACAGGATTTAATTTTCGTAGGGCACACTTAGTAAATAGATGGCATTGTTGGTAAGAAATGTGATGCAAAGGTTTTAAGCTCCCATTCAGGTTTAATGTACATCAATGCTGTATGTAAGAGGTAAGGTGTTCCCTTTAGGTGATTTATTCAAATGGGAAAAAAAATATTATCATAGACAAAAATGCGAAGTATGTGTTTATTTGCAGAGGAATACATTGTTCATTCATGCATGGGGTGTCTAAGCGAACCTTCAGTTTAGGTTTATTACATCTCCTTAAAAAAATAGTGTTTGCAATATACATATCCAGAGATATATCCAAGTTGTAATTGTTTGTTGGTCATGGCTGAGATAGCAGATGGTGAGATATGACAAGTTAACCTTTGGTATGCTAAAGACAGCACTAGATACCCTATGGAGGAGTGTTTGAAATTACTAAAGCACTGAGAGAGTTGATCAATATGTCCAAATGCACATGTTTAGATTTTTGTTATTGGAAGACTTTTCAAAAATAGATATCCTTGGTAAGGGAATTTGGGTGGCGTTTTGTAGCAGTGATATATACTAGTATATCCACAGACTTTCCATTTACTGACCTTGCCAGACATTATTGATTACATATCTTATAATGTAAACATCTCCAAATATATTTATGCTAATTCACTCATACTGTACAGTATGCATAATGACTGGTTCAGAATTCAGAATAAATAGTTTGCTGCTATGCAATAAATAGTACATGCCTTTACTAAGATAGAGGTCACAAGAGCCATCTAAAGAAAACTGTAAGCACCCATTTCCATATCAGTGATAGAACTATAGTGCAAAGACCCTCATACAAACAGTATATAAATCTCTGCATCTGACTTTGTCAATAATACCTATTTATAAATACAAGAATGAAAACGCATGAATGGTTAAATGGATTATCCATGTAAGCAGTACTTGTCTTTCTCTCTCTGAAAGGTGAAGCTTGGCGAACATGTTAATCTGTGGGTAAATATATCACCTCTTTTCCTGTCGCAAGAGATCCAGACTTACGTCTTCATTGACATGTTCAAACTTCACCCAGGCATCTAATATTAGTGTTCAACTTAGACAGCCAAACTTCTTCCATCTGTTCCGTGTTTGCCTGTAAATATGCCCGTACATCTATAACAGTGCTGTTACGGTGGGGACAATATTGTCCACAAACACAGTGATCTAACCAGGAATGCAGTGACACACTGTCTTCAGATGCCTGTGCAGGATGTTGTCAGAAAAGATTAGCATGGACAAGTATTTCACTTCAAATATGCCGCCTTGTGGAGTTATTGCAGTGAACTGTGGAAGGCGGTTGCAAGGTAGAATTGTGGTTAAAGTTTTTAATTAATATTCGTCGTGACAAGATCCTAGATTTTGTCAGGCTCTACCAGGATGTTACTAAATTTATGGGTTTTCACAGTCATATAAGTTACATTTTGTCATGATGCTGCATGTACTTTGAAAGCATAGGAGGATGCAACTGGTATCCAATTAATAATGTAATACAATACGATTGTGACCTTTGGGTCTATATAAAACAGTGTTGATTAAAACTGACATATATTATTGTCAAAAAAGAACAATATAAGATTTTGTCATGAAACATATGAAACATAATTAACTAAATCTTTAAGATTAAGACTTTCAGTTTTAAAATGCAATATACATGTATTTCAATCTAAGTATTTATATTCTGATATACCATTGTTGTTGCACATATAATCATACTGATACCTATATCATACTTTTTATTAAGTACCCGGTACAACATCATCATGAAAGTGTGAGCTAGGAATAATAACAAATATATGCAATACATATTCATGATTAATGTTAAGTAAATGTGACTCTCAATATGATTTACTTTAGTTTGGAATTTTTCTGAACTGTGTAATTAATCCACAACAGAATAATAAGGTAGTGCTTAAATCAGTTAAAAACTACAGATCTAACAATGTTTAGTACATGCAAGGCCCTTCATGCCCAGGTAAATAACATGCTTTTCTTCACAAGGAATTAATAAAACCAAGCGTAGGAGAAAACGACCAACTGTTATTATGCAATCATGTATAATATTACCTGTGATATATTACTGGAAACATGTTCTTCCCATCTAACAGGTATATATGCCAGATTATATCCTGTATTAGTTACAAGTGTATAACACTTAGTTCCTTCTGGCTATGCGATCCATCAAATACCTATCTTGTTTCAACTCTTTTTCAATGTGTCCATTTGTGACCTAATTTGATACCCTAATAAATATAAAGGTAATATTTTTATTTTAAGTACTGTATACACATATGTCTATGTAATTCATAATACCAGCATGAATAGTTGATATATAGATATATATTTAACTTTTGGTCAACATATATTAAGTATGTCTAGTCAAGCAGACCAAAACAAACACATTAAAAAAAATAGAGTAAAATGAAAATATAAATATTTACAGAGTATGTTACGTATTCAATGCCAATCATTAGTGTAATATTGCATTCAAAGCTAATGCCATGCATACAATTATTGTAATGTATCCTCCATGCTTTTGACAACTGGTAGTTTCAGATTTGTAAACATAATGTCATGGTGTAATGCACTGTTTTAATGTGTTGTAGATGACTAAGATGTCCAAGTGAAGTCACCGCTAACCTACTTGGTTACTGAAGGGAGACAGATCTACTAGATATACACTGGCATGGAAGGACAAGATGTTCCCCATACCTCTCCACAGGTACGATCCATTATATGTGATTCCTGATTCCGTCATGTTTTGCTGAATTTTTAAGAATGTTTTCGAGCCCAAATGATTATTTCTAATGTACAAATGTCTCAGGAATTCAAATCTGAATGTTTGATGAGTATATCGGTAGCCTTTTCTCAAAAATAAGCATTTTATAGGGGTATCCTCGTTTCAATGATTCCAAGCATCTGATTATTAACCCTCTCCCTGCTGAAGGCGACTTAAGTTGCCCGATCACATGCAAAAATAGAACACTTTGATTTTATTCAGCAGGGAGAAGGTTAAGAATGTGTATGGCTTGCTAGTTCAAATGTATCAAAACTGACAAGGAGAAAAATATCTTTCAAAATAAAATGAATAATTTATATCTCCCAACTCTCCTATTTCAGACATTGATTAATGAGCACAGTGGTTAGTACCCTAGACTACAAAACCGAAAGATGGCATGTTTGAATCCCACCTGGGGCCACAGGTATCTTATACCCACCAGTAGTGATGGATGCAATGTTTGTATGCATAGACTACAGTCGTCACCTTTGGTTTATATAAACAAGCTGTTTGCTCATGGGTCTTACCATAACACATAGCTGGCAGTTCTCCTGACAAAGTCACATCTTTAAAACCCCTATATCAACAAATGATATCCCTAGATGATTGTTTCTACCTTGCATAGATTGTCTGGCATATATACTGTTCATTTGTATACAACTTTCAGGATATCGGTGCACCCTTGATCGATTTGAAATGTTGATGTAATAACTGTATTACAGTTTGAATTTCTGTTGGTTGTTTATCAAGTCCAACATGAAACTTTTACACACGATCGCCAGCGAAACGTCGTCGTCGCTTAGTGAAAACAGGTTTTGTTTTCTACGCAATGCAGCCATGTGAAAATATCTCCCAAGAGAAAGAAGGGTAGAGAACAAGGCTATCGTGTTTGATACGGGATACATCGTCAGATTATGTAAAGAAGTGTCGAAGTCCGTAAGCCCTCTGCCAAGCAAAGATACGTCGCTGTTACAATACCCACTGACAGTCAGTATTGTGGAGATCAGTGGCTGTATAGGGTTGCCAGTGTGTTTGTTCTATTGTAACACAGACAACTGCAGCATGTTGGTGAATGTTTGAGTAATAAGGGAAAAAATGCCAGGCATGATCCCTATAAACATGTCTGTCTGGGTTTATCATGTGCTTCACTGGATGTATACATACTGACACAGAACCGGGGAGTTACACTTGCAGAGCTATTGTATTGACAAAGAACCTGTGGAATATATTGTGACAAAGGATCTGGGGAGTATTATAGATATATACTGATGTAGAACTGAGGGATATATAAGTACTCATGTAGAATCAGGGGAATACGTACTGATATTGAACTATAAGAGGATATATTCACGGAATGTGTAGTATTTATTATACATACCGACATAGATCTGGTCCCAAGGTTTATTATGAAACATTATGAGTACACTACAGTGTCGTACTTGGCTCAAAGTACACATAAAATCATCCTCTAAAAGGTTTCGTAATCTCAGGGCCTAGTTAAAAAAACAAAAGTATTTTCTTCAGAGAAATTCTGAGTTTAATTTGACTAAACTTTTAGTAAAATGTATTTTAAAGTAATAAATGATGAACATGTACATACAAGTCTTTATGGCTCAACTATGTAATAACATTCAGTTTAAGACGTATACACTATATCAAAAGATATGAAGGCAAGTGCATTGTACGAGATTATATGAATATGTGACATAACGGTATATGGTTTTAAGATGGTTACCATGGTTACTGCATCCGTATAAAATACTGAATGGCTGTCGCACTATTTACATCCAATAGTCTCTGTCGGCCGAAAACGAAATGACAACACAGAAAATACCGCTATGGGCCAGAAATCTTCGCCACCTATAGATGAAGTAAACCAAGCACATCCTTAACATGTTTAAAGCGCTTTCCGAGTGTTTGGGAGTTCAAAGGCCGCTGCTTATTCAGCTGAAAGTTGGGAGGAGCTAGGTTGCCACTTTGGCATGGCAAGGCTTTATGTCACGGTTGCACGTGCAAGGATCAAGGCCATTTATATGATTACTATTCAAAATTAGAACACATTATTCGGACTGGAAGTTGATTCAGTTGTTCGAGGTTAAGCATTTTCCGCGAGTCCAATACGAAGTTTATTACAGAATTTAGTCTGCAAACTTTGGGATGAACCAGACATTGATTGACTAGGTACTCCATGACAATGAGATATAGGCCTGCATTACTCGTTCAAAAACAATGCTAATATGAACATGATAAATAGCTAGGACTAAAGCAACATATGTGTTCCATGTGCGGTTTGAGAGCAAAGCAATTTTTAATATAAACAACCTAGGTTGTGTGTGAAACCCAATGTAGAGGGTTCACTTGGTACACTTTGAAAGTCAATACATATTGAAGTGCAATTTGGGTGTATTTGGGGTGTGCTTGGGTGTGTTGTTGGGTTGTGTAGAATGCTATTTGTTCTAAAACTATTTCAACATGCAGGATTGAAATTAACACTAGCCCAGGCCATTTCTCCCAATATTTGAAAGGTATCCTAAGGACTACCGGTAGTAGAAATGTGTTATTTGTATCACTATTGGGGCTAGTAAGCTTTAAAGTTAGTTTCTATCGCTGACTTGTCTAGAGATGGCAAGTTGTGTTGATGTGAGACTTAGGGTGTATACTGGTATACCGTTCATGGAGCTGATTATGTAGGGACATGTGCAGAGAAGGAAGTGGATAGAGAATGTATTTATGGGGGTCAGAGAGGTCAGACATTTCTACTTTAGGGATCATATCATTATCATAGTACAACCTGTGACTTCCCATGGGTGAATAATAATGGAGCTTTTCATTATGTTATTTTTATATAAAGATGTTGCAATGGATCACTCTTAAATTGTTTTGTTAAATAGTTAAAATGTTATTTGGGTTGTCCACACTATATATCCAAGTATTCAAGTAAGATGATCCAATCCAATATATGTAATTATTATTTGAGATGTTAAATTTATTGGTAATTTAATATACTTTAACCCTCTCCCTAATGAAGATAACCGGAGATGCCCTAAAGATCTGCCTCTGCCTAATCAAGCAGGGAGAGGGTTAAAGATAAAGTTGCTCATATTAATTTGTATACATTACCAATTGTTATGACGTTATGACGTTATTCAGATATGGAATTTTACCACTCTTGGATTTTTCTCTATTTACACAATACAATTAATTATATTTATTATTATTTTCAGAGCTAATACATACATGCATATATATATATTTAAAAATGTGTTACTTCAGTCAGCATTAGGGGTAGTTTATTGCACAGTAAATTACATCCCTGATACTGGTTCAATCTCTACTTCACATACCCCTGTGAAACTTCCAACAGAGTTTTGGATTAATTCCTAGTCAATGTGTTTATTATAGTCAAATCTGAAGATGTACAAAATATATATAGATATCATTATCATGTGAAAGGTGTCTCTCCATGTTGGTCTGAATACCTGTGATCAGGAGTTCAATATCAGCTGTACAATGCATGCCTCCCTGGTGCCATTGCCTAGTGGTAATGTGGTCGTTCCGGACCCAATAGAAAGCCTGATGTAGCTGGCTTTGTACTACAAATTGTCCAATGATAAATCTGTCTACTTCACTCCTGGCTGGAAATAACCTCTCACTGTGCCACAGTGTCTGGGCAACAATCAGCTGTTAAACTATCTGTCTTCTATCATTGCTTAATCTGTTCATAGAAAAAAATACTTTGGGGAAGTGTTACCCCCCAACTGTTTGCTACGAGTCCAAGGTAAATGATACAGACACGATACCAAAGCGTGTGCTTTGTCATTCACACGTAGTTTGTCATTAACACGTAAATTTCCACTTTCACTGTATTGTAAATGCATGATTGAAATGTACAAGTTTCAAAGAATACATTATGTGACCCACCACTTTTGAAAATTGTTTAAATACCAGGCTATTCACGAAATACCTGAAGTAATCGCGTATTTACTTTTCAATTCCTTTAGGTGCCCATGTTCAATTTGGGAGAAAATTGAATGTCAAGGACCTCTTGACGCGAGTAACTGTGATGATTCTCACTGGTTCTGGCAGGAAGTCTGTGTATTTCACATTGTTTACTACCAATTACCGGTACATGCTTTTAAAAAATAATTAATTATTTCTAAATATTGGTAATTAACACTTTGCAATTGAAGAGCATTAATCCAAATCTAAACATTAATATTATTATTATATTGGTACTGACAAACCAATGGATTTGAACTGAAACCTTTGAGTTATTGTAATCTGACACTACCACTGGACCATCTTCCAATAGCCTTCCCAGTGCTGAAGGCCTCATTTGCAATGTTGATGACAGTTCTTATGATTGATACAAGAGAGATGGTTAACCAATTAATTTCAAAGAACCGCCTACTGTACCTTTTTGTAACCTTCAGGCACCGTTCATTAATAACATGTCCTCTAGTGGCAGTCTCCAATATTTCCTGTTATTCAAATGTTCAAGATTTGGGTCATTCGAAACTGCAGGGAGTTATACAACGATACCTTTATATACACACACATGCACATGCGCGTGCACACACACACACACACACACACACACGCAGGCACATACATAAGTACGTTTATTTATAACATGTGTATGTATTAACACATCCCAGCCAGGTACGACTGGGACAATGTGTTGGGTTGACTGTGCTCCCTCGTCTGTGTTTACTGGACGTCAACACGGGTACAGACTACAATCCTGTGGTATTCACTAGTGTCCATACGGACTCGTGCAGTGCAATACGTGCACACAGCTTTCGCAGAATACAGACACACCATTTGGCAAAGAATAAATGTTTATGTTGCATTTGATTACATGCAATTGTAATCAAGACGTTTCCTTGTGACTGTGATTGTTCTGTAGATATTGCATGGTGTTGGTATGGGAAATAGAAGTTATGTCATCTGTGATTGGTTGAAGCCAATGGTACCATACTTTCATTCCTAGAATGTGTTATGAGTAATTATGTCATACATCAGATGGAAATTAACATTGATTAAAAGAGTTGCTCTGACATTGATTATTATTCTCCTTGCTGAATAAAATCAAAGTGTTCTATTTCTGCATGTGATCAGGCAAGTTAACTCGCCTTCAGCAAGGAGAGGGTTAAGGCAACGAGAGTTGCCTTAGAGCTTTGTCAGGGAGAGGGTTAATAGTTGCAGACTGTTTATAAGTCTGTATTTTCTGACACTTTGATGTCAGTGAGAAAAGTTTTCCAAAATTCACTTTTCACATTTTAAAAACATTCTCTAACTATATTTTTCAAATATTCTCCCACTATACAATGATTTATTTTTGTTTCAGAGATTTAAGATTCAACAAGATAAAAAGTATACCAAGAGGAGCTTTCAGCAACTTGTCAAGTTTAAAAACTTTGTAAGTAGCAATACATTGTTTTCTATTTGAATTTAAATGGCTATAATGGCGTCTGTTTTGGAGATCTGTATGTAGACACTATCTTTGTTTGTATGTAAAAACAATCGCAATCTCCAGTAATTCAAGCAAAGGTTATCTATGATCTATTCCTCGAGAGTAATTATCGGCCATTTTGTATGGAGAATGTGACATTTGAACGATCTATTGCTTCAAGAAAGAAGCTTTTTGCCAGATAGCCCACGAGGTTTTACGGAAATCTTATGGGACCTCTGACACTGATAATACATTGCATCCAGAATGTGAATGACTTGTATTCCCTCCTGTGATACTATATCGAGAGGCCCAGATGGGAAATGATGCGTTCTTGAAAGATTCCTTTGCATATCTCTCGTAATCTGGACTTGCGGTATTATTTCAGGTTGTTGAACAACAATGAGTTGGAAAGCCTGGATGAAGGATCCTTCGAGGGCTTAGTGGAACTTAGATACCTGTGAGTTATTGCTGTTATGGAATGGCGTGATAATAAAATTAAAGGATTGCCATTAGCTGATAAATTATGGTCTACATTAATATAAAGCTGTGTTGAATTATGAGATTTTATATACGAGATAATATGATAAATATGAATTATGTAATAGATATCATATAATGTGACCATTTATTACTACCAGTATTCTGTTTCTTACGGTATGTTTTATTCTCATTAAAAGCGAGTTATGTTTGTTTAAATAGCTGTAATACTTTTGGAATTGCCTCATTCATTTATCTGTTGAATTCTCATGATTCTAAAAAAAAAGACAAATTATTTACTGTTTTTGTTTGTTTGTAATTCTTTGTCAAGTAAATTGTATGTACTTCACAATAGGATATTTCAACACTATACTTTCGTTTTCAGATTATCAACATATTAATATTCTTGATGCTGTTTAACTAAACACACTTCTTCCACAATCATATTTCTTCCTTTTCATGTCCTTCATTGCTGATATGACCAAGGACCCCCCAATAACACATTAACTTTCTTAAGGCACCCAAAGCATAACATGAAACTGATTCCTGTCATAACATTAGTGTAACACTGATTCTCATTGCTTGTTAACTCACTGGGAGTCGGTGTGGAAAGGTTGTACACTTGTCATCGGAACATGAACTATGCTATGCTAGATATATAATACAAAGCGATAAGTTCATGTTTTCTGCTTCAACAGCAGTTTCATCTTTTGAAACAATTCATGTTTTAATTTGTAAGAGTTTATAAAAGAAAATAAAAAAATAAAAAATCGAAACATTCCAAGTCGTCGTTCAGGAAAATGCTTATAAAGATATCAGTGTAATGTTTTCAATGTTATTATTAAACTTCGAAAGGTGAAAGTTTTTACCGTGAAAATATAATCCATAAGGATTGACAGTGTTTTGACAAACCCCACCCTAACTCCAGTGAAAGTAGCCTAATATAGCTGCTAAGGAAGCTAATAAATTCTGACATCTTACATGCACTAACATCGAGGTTATTTTGACATTGACAACTTTTTGGCAGTAATTAGTCAGCGAGAATTACACTGTTTTATTTTGGTCATCTTTACCTTTCAGATATCTATATAAGAATAAAATATCGACCATTCATAGTAGGGTATTTAGAGATGCTCCGAAACTGGAACAATTGTAAGTATGGCTAACCAGTCGGAGAATATAACTCTTATGAAACGTTTAAATACCTAGTTGTAGAAGAATGTTATTACTATTTTTAATACATATAATTGTGGATTTTTTAAACCATTTTTCTCTATTGAAATAAATCTATATTTTTACAAATGATATTTGCCATATTTGTGACAGCTTCAATAAATATGCACCAAAGGTTGGCAATCCCATTTGCTTTCTTTCCCTACCATCAACATGTTTGTGCAGATTGTATCACCATTACATCAATATGCTGTGTATACCTGAAAAGTACATAAAGGTTAAGATGTTATATCTTATTGCAATATCGTCGTAATGAATGTTTACGGATAACACCATCATGAGGCGTATTTACAGGTAGTTGGTTATATCATGTATATAGGATAATGATATTCCAATCTTAATCATGTTAACATAATGTATTTTTTTAATATGGAAACTACATAACATGTGTGTGTATGTTTGTATGTTATAATATGTATGTTATTACCAAGATCTGTATATTATCATTCCAGATTTTTACATAGTAATAAGCTGAAAAGTTTACCGAGAGGTGTGTTTGCACAATCTAAGCATTTACGTCGTTTGTAAGTACACTCATTAAATTATTTAATAAATACTGCTTCAGTAAATGGAATATGGTCTGTTTTGAAATTACATTATTTAAATAAGTAATAGTCTACTTAAATTTAATGTCATTCATAGCTGTCTGTCAGAGGCAATATCGTATTACTGATCAGATTTTATTGGAAACAAGTCTCAAAAAGCATAATCGGGCCCAGAGATTACAAAACCTTTTGAGTACAATTCCATACCCCACCTCAACTTTTATATGGGGATTTGTGAACATAACCTTGATTTGAGCACAAAATCATACTCCGAAAGGTTTCGTAATCTCGGGGCCAGGCACATTCTTGCAGTTGACGAGTTGTAATGATGTATAAATCCTACTAATTTTGCAAAATTGTTTTGAGAAATTTTATAAAGTTTGAAACTTTCACCTGCTTATAAGCAGCTACGCAAGTAACTGTTACCTAAAATTATGCAATACTCGCATGACTTTGACATAGAGTTATCTGCTCCTTACAGGCGGCTGGATTCCAATGCACTGGTGTGCGACTGCCAGCTGATGTGGCTGTCTGAAATGCTGAAGGAGAAGCATGGGTATACGCAGGCAGCAGCCACGTGTCAGTTTCCTGCCGACCTGCAGGGGAGATCACTCATGAGCATATCCAGGGATGACTTCCATTGCGGTGAGAAGAATGTGGCTAAAGTCGTAGGAAGTCGTGTTCACCGTACCAGTGTATTTCTGCTTGCAATACTGGGAAAAGATTATTGTTAATTTAATTAAAATATGTGGCAAACTTCATAGAAGAATTACGTCCATATCGGTATACCTGTGTTTCTATGCTTGCTATGCGCTAAAATCATTATCGTTCATTTAAAAGCAATTATGCACATTAACTGCTAATTAAGTTTATAATTACAACATATTTCCAGCTGTTTTAGTAGTTATTTTACAGGCATACTAATCAGCTTGCTTTTGATTGTAATTATGTAATACTTCAAGATACTTTGCATGATTTCATGGGTGTTTCAGTTATACAGGGAACACATTTTTGCGTCAATCATTCACTGAATAACATAGAAACTATCAGATTCTTGAAGATCCATATTCATTTTAAAAATATTTTATTTTTTATTTTTTATTTAGTTCCATTTTGAACATACAATGATACATACATGTTATATATACATCATGTATAGATCCGTATTCATTTAATTTGTATATATGTGATGTGAAAATTATAATAACAAAATTGACAATTTTGTTTTATTTTCTCCGAACAGAATATCCACAGAATGAAGGCAGCACAAGTGGTAATTATATTTTTCTAATGACCTCAGGTCATTGGTATGGATCAGCCAATCGGCAGTCATTAAAGTGATATCTAACATATGTGTGTTACCAAATAAATATCGCACAGTGATCTCTTCAACCATGGTGTAAGAAAGTTTATTTATCATACGACTACAGAAATCTCCTGCCATTGCCACTGTTGCTGTTCAGATCCCATTTGTCTCGTATCAGTTTGTCACGTGGTCTGGTTGTTCCCACAGAAATGCCTCGATTCACCATGCAGCCTCGAGACGTCGACGTAACGTTTGGGAACACGGCCTACTTTGCCTGCAGAGCAGAAGGCACACCGGATCCAGAAATCATCTGGCTGCATAACAAGTATGTGGGTAGAATATACAGAAGAATCTCAGGGGTGCTGATTAGCGCAATGGTAAAGGGTAAAGACCCTGGGTTGAAAATCCCATCACGTGAACCCACCATCATTATTTGTGAAAGTTACGATAATGATGATGCGCAGTCTATACGGTGCCAATGCAGTTATCATCCTTGGTCTGTCGGTACCAGTACCAGAGGGTGCTCGTAGGTTTACTGCAACATTGAGGACTACAGATGGTGCAGGTTTCCTCTTA
>JAUTBZ010130016.1:0-14321 GCA_032361785.1 Lepetodrilus galriftensis
TTCGTTGATATAACGCGGTTATTATAACGCGGGTGGCATGTCATGGACCCCAACTTCAGCGTTATATCGAGGGAGCAATGTATATAGAGAAATATTTGCAAGAACCTGTCCTGTCAGGCATGAAAAATGCATGAAAACCCATCGAAATAAGCTATTTTATTTGACGAATGTAAACAATTGTTTGTTTTGAAAATGGCGATGACTTCTCATCACGGGTGGCACAGGTTTCTCGTAGATGACGTAATTTGGATGAAGTCACATGTCAACATTGCATTCTCCTGTTAACCTAACAAGCTATGCAAATAAACAACTGACTGCCCGGAAAATGAGCTTATTTATCGATAACACAGGGTTAGAACTGAACTTTAAAACATACTCGCCTGAATAATGATATAAATAACAAGACATGAAATATTTACTAGCCCATAGGATACCTTTAACATTATGAGAAATGGATCAGGCTGCCAGGCGAGTGGGAACTTCTATCCCTGATAACAGGTCATTTGGAAGGAAATCAATCACTGTATGTGGTGCAGGATCATCAGTTCTTTATGTTTGAATTTTGTGTACGAGTCTCTTTACATTTTTTTTCTATCATTTACCGGTATAAATGTATTTAAAAAAATAAAAAAAAAGATAATAATAAAAATTAATGTATTTTTACTAATACGTTAATTTTGCTGTATTTTTCAGAAGGAATCCATTGATTGCAAGACAACAGCTACAGGTGTGACCCTACTACTGAGATCTATCCTAGAGCGGTACTCAGACATTCTTGGCTTCTAGAACAACGGTGGAACTACACAAGCTGTTAGATTGACTTTATGAAGTGAAGCTTCATCCATCTCGGTGTCAGAGATACGCTCGACCACGGACAAGTCACTACATTTAAAACACACTTTGACAAGCGCTTCTTTTAACATTTACATTGTTTGTAAATCAAACTTTCATGCACTTGACTCTTTAAATTTCAAATTTAATATTTACAGGATTCGTTTCCTATGGTTACGCTGTTGCATGCTTCGACCCAAATGGCATGCAACACCAATACAGAAGTGATATTGTGACATGCATGTTCATAGTTTTTTTCAAAATTCTTTGAATGTTTATCAACATTTCCCTTCATATTTGTTTCTCCTTGATATGCCCTGCATTTGACAAGATCTGAAACAGACGGAGACCAATGTTCGTAATCAGGGTACCGACATCCATACAGGAGTGGCAGATGGACATAGCGGTGCAATCGAACATTTCGAAAGCTTTGTGTGGGGGGGTGATAGTGCTTTTCAGTTCAGATAACTCGAATGTATTGGTATATGAAACACTGTCTTCTTGCTTGAGCATTTGTTGTTAAATATATAAGAATGTACTTGGCTTGGTGCACAACACTGTACATAGACCATTGTTCCTTCAGTAAAGTGTAATATTTATATTGTATGTGATATGGTATCTGAAATGTAGCCTCAATACTTGTGGAATTCCTTTGCACTATGTATAATCTGCAGGTGTTGACACGCGTATCTTCTTTTAATACTTAGCCTCACTGGCGACACCTATGTTAAATATGTGCATCTTATCTTCCATCATGTATTAATTTATTACAATTCAGCAATTAATCATTCAATCATTACAATAATCAAATTTTTTCATCTGAAATTGAAAGGTTTTACAAGATTCATGTCTAAATGCAAGAATTTTTTTTTTTTAAATTCTGATAATAATGGAAATAACTGCAATCTCAATCTACACTAGGTGAATATATAGTTCATTGGCTTATTTTTGGGCAGGATTTACTAGAATATAAATATGACCCGTTTTGTACATAGCATGTTTGGATAGTAATACGGTAGATGTAGACCGAACTAAGTCTTCTATAGAGGACTGCATGGTGGTAGGAACGGTACCGGAGGAACGTGGTAGCTGTACATTTGGGGTCATATCCCACTTCGTAGAGATAGGATACAATCTTAGGATTGTTTTGTGATAATTATCGAGCAATACCTTAGGGTTATGAATTGACAAGATTTCTTTTATTTTTTAATTTTTTTTATATCGCAAGGATAAAGAGCAAAAAATATCCAGTTAGATTGTGGTACAATTAACCCTCTTATCTTCTGGAGGTCATTTCAAATGCCTTGTAGGACAGTGATTGGAATTGATCCAGCTGGTAGAGGGTTAAGATTATTTCTGTGTTTTAAATTCAGTGACTAATCATGTGTGGAGCGGAGAGAGTAGTTAGTGTTAATATCTTGTTAACCCTTTCACAGTTCACTCATCCTAGCCGTCATCACAAGTTATCTTTTTTTTTTGGCTTTCAGAATCCAATACATTTTGACATCGGTACACCCATTTCTTCTACACCATAAAGTATTATCAATTATTAATTGCACGACGACTAATTTCTATTAATTATTGCTCTCCTTGGCCTCTCATTTTTACGTGAATGTTTACACGCCACAGTCGTCGCAAATGGGTGAAAGATTCCCGCAGCGATGGTAATCTTCATATTCACTCACTCACACGACGCAGAACAAAGGCACACAATGTCTCTTCAGTTGCAATACATCAATATATTATTATCAGTAATTACCGTATACAAAAGAAATAGGGTTTAACAAAAGCCAATCAAGTAAGTTATCCGTTTCAGTAAGACTAGAGTAATAGATGAATGTGTATATGTACATATATTTCTGTTTTCTAAACAACTTCAGTAATTGTTATGTGTTGCCTTGTATTCTATTTACTACGGATTCTTAAACAAGCTAACACTTGTATGCTAAGGGCATGCATAAGTTGTCCAATAGTAGTGATGTGTAGGTAAGGGTTTCATACAGAAATAATATGGGCTATCTGTACCATACTGTACTCCTGGTAAAGAGGTGTCTGTTTAGTGCCCTTCCAGACATGTGTCCGTGTGCGTGTGTAGAGCATGCTCTTCATGGCAGATTGTATAGATCATGCTCTGCTCAACAACATATATAGAGCATATTGTCCTCAATTGATTGTGTAGTCCATTCTTGTGACTGCTCATGCAGAGCATATGCTCTTTTCCACAGCTTGTATAGAGCATGCTCTCAAAAGGCATCAATTCAAACACATACGAAACAATGCTAATCACGACAGCTTGTGCAACACATGCTCTCAACAGGTTATATAGAGCATGCTCTTGACAATTTGTGCAGCTTGTGTAAACACATGCTCTCAGGTTTAATAGAGCATGCTCTTGACAGATTATGCCGTGCACCATTCTGGACCATGTCACTCATGTAGGATCATTATTTTTCTTAATAAAATTAATTGCTATTTAACAGATGTTTGAGTTTATGTTGTTTTTAAAGCCACATGACAGTGTAGTGGTACAGACAGTGAAGAATATTAAAACACATCCGAGTGTCTACATGCTGCATGATTGAACATTTGTGAAGTAATCCTTGAAGGAGGGACTGGGTAGAGGCCTGGTCAAACGTGAATGCTTTTATAGCCAGTGTTCACGAAGAATGGAATGTGGATATCACTAGTATTGATAAACGAGTACCATATACAGTAGACCTCGGATAAACCGGCTTCGGATAAACCCGACCTCGCATATAACGGACTGAATCTGAAGTCCCAGGTCCTGTCTTAACGTGAATTGCGGCATATGCATATAACAGACTTCGCTTATAACGGACAGAAATAGCCGGTCCCAGTGAGTCTCTTATATGCGAGGTCTACTGTATATCTGGTAGCGTAGGTAGGTAAACGCTTCCATCCCAGGCTGATCAATATTTTGCCTAACTTTCCGAGCTGATCCAGTTTGAATCGTCAATATTTTCTCCAAATGTACATAACAGGTACATTTCTGTATTACTTGGTAGATCATCAGATCTAGTGATAAAAAAGTAATCCTAAACAAACTAGACCTCGGATAAAAAAATAATAGAATTGCCACTCTCTCGTAAGACTATAATTGAATGCCGGTCTTATGATGGGAGGCTCCACCTTATCCTATATTGAAGGCAGATCCAGATAGATTTCTTTTAAAGATTTTCTTAATGCTGTACATGCAATATCGCTCTCCTCTGAATAACTGGATGAAGCTGGTGGAATCTTCACAACACGAAAAAGCAGACACACATTTTAGATTGATGATATAACAATATTTATTTGTAGTATGAAAATGGCACATGTAAACGGACAACAAAGTATAGTATACAGGTTTACCAAGACCAAAACATTCTATCACAACACTACACAATTCTAGATAAAATGATATTTTTACATTACATTATTAAATTGGTATTAAACAAAATACACACTAGCTGTACATGATTTTATGGACTGAAACTTGGTTATTAACATATTTAGAGTTATCTCCCTTCCGCTTTTATGTACACAGAATGATGTAGACGGCAAGTTTAGATTTTAACAATGATCATATTCCATCAAATTTCAATGTAGTCTTTTTCAAACTCGTAATTGAAACCAGAATCGGCGTATTCATAAATGATCACCATATTAACCCCCTCCCTGCTGAATTGCCACAGGTACAGCTCTTTAGGGCATTTCTGGTTGTTTTCAGCATGGAGAGGGTTAAACCAGACAGCAGGCATTTATTTGAATGCAGACAAATTTCTTTTCAATAGATTAGTACACAAAACATATTGCACCGATGAACTGACTAAGTCAGCGAAAGAGTTTTAACTGTCAGTAAGACTCAAACAAACGACTAAAAATATCTGAACTAAAACAATCTGCTAGTCTTCAACCGTTCCAGACTACCGCATGTACTAGTCTTGATAATACAACCTGCTAGGAGCTATCGCAATCATACAAGGCCATCTCTTATAATCGTTTCCAATGATAAACACTCAAATGTTTTCAATATACACAAACTAAAATTGTCAAGTCTGTCTTGCAATTTTTCTAGTTAAGTAATGCCAGTTTACATAATTTCATATACGAAATAATTTCAAATGCTTCCAATAATAATTGGATAAAAAAAGTTTTTCATGATATTCCGATCAAAATGAAAATATTTCACCCACTTAACCCTCTCGCTGCTGAAGGCAACGGATATGCCATTATGAGCAGTGCTTTTGCCTAATCTAGCAGGGAGAGGGTTAATAGCTGGGATTACATAACATCACATATTGCTAATATTCGTGTTAATCTAAGTAAAGGTGGACCTAATAGTCTCTAGACTAGTACATGTGCCATCATTTGATTATAATCTGTGTATACAGTCGCAATGAAAATCAACCGGGGCGAGTTCATTGACTATATCCAGGTTTCAAGATGATACGATATTACTACAACTACACAAACATCTACACTGATATGTCAACAATGTAAATCTGTATAATTCATCTGCATTGAAAAAAAAGAGTTATAGTGTACATGTAGAATAAATACATAAAATGTATGCACAAATCGTATGGGTTAGATTGGATCCATTTCAGAAGATACACCTCCCATAAATAGTGATTGAATGTCAACAATCTTGTATATATACGCCATCACTAGCATGGCGCGACGCCATGAGCAATAAACGTTGTACCGCGTGTACTATGATCAACATAATATGACTGTTAAAAAGTGATGAAATGTGAATTTTTACATGATTCTGACAATATTGTAAAAGTCGACACGCGTAATGAAGAAAGCACAGTGTTACAAATATCGTATGTCATCGTAGAAAGTATTTTACTGAGTACACCAGCAGTCTATGCACACACAACATGATTATCTCTATGGAAGAGATTAGACAATTACACAGTCATTGGCACAGCCACAGTCGAATGTTGTCTAAATGGATTGTAATCCATTATAAAGTCGCTACATGAATGGTGTATGGTGGATTAATGATTTCTCTCTCAAGAGCAATAGTGAATCGTAGTGAAACGATATACTGAGATCGCACAAGCTCAGCACAATCTTGGCTTGCGCAGAATCATAGTTGCAATGGTAACATGTGTTAATAATGCCAACTGTATCATCACAATTCATCAGGATTGGTGCCATTGAAAAACCTATAAGAATCTAAATTTGGAAAACCGGTAGTCGTAAAGCATTGTAAACAGGGAGGGTGGTCCATACTTATATGAGGATGCTTTTCGACACACACACGTGACATCTAACACAATATTCACAAGGATGCCTATACTACATGTGACCCTAGGCACTGGAACAACACTTATTTACATTACATCTTTGCTGCATTTAATCCTAGAAATGAGTTTGTGTACTACAATTGCTACAAAATAATAATTACTCTTACAACATTTATAAACAAAGAACTGGGACAGCTGAATTTAGTGATTCTAGATCTTAGCGGACACTCTCTCCGCTGTCCGAGGACTACTAGTTGATTGCTGTAGGTGAGTGGGAGGACACGAGGGAGAAGCCGTAACACCAACAGCCAGGGCTGATACCGACCCTGCACATTATGTACACAGACGATCCATCCAAACATTTCCCGTTTACAATTTCAACACATAATCAAGCATCTATTTATAAATAAACCAATCGGCGACCAGTGTGTGGCGACGATAATTTATTAACCCTTTCTCTGCTGAAGGCAACCGGTGATGCCCTGACGAGCAGTGCTTTTGCCTTATCCAGCAGGGAGAGGGTTAAAACATTGATTCCGTGTCATATATTTTCACATACACTTTCTCATGAAAGAACATATATGCAGGAAACACAGATATTTGATTTTCATTACATTTATAGATCTTTACCCTGCGAGTATCTAAAGGCTAAAGTCAGTGGTCAGGGAGTGTCTGCCAAGATCGGATGTTAAATGAAATTACCGCGATGCATGAACCTGAAAAATACTCTTCAGTACTCACTAGATAATAACTGTGGCCTCTTGATCGCTTACATAACAATGGATATTAACTGATTACAAAATCTAGTTACATGGTAAAAAAAACCCCAGCGAATGTTGACCTTTCTTCGGCATTTCACAGCTGCCACACTTGCTCACATATATCACATCTTTCATGCATCATGTCAGCTGGAGGCTGCGCACCCAGACACGGTCGACATACCAGCTTATCACACACTATCTCCTACTGGTGCTACGGTCGACATACCAGCTTATCACACACTATCTCCTACTGGTGCTTGTCCTCAGAGATTGTCATCACTTGTTGCCCTCGCCTTGGGTTTGATCCTGTCCACCCCCGTCCTGAGGAATGGACTGTCCGTAGCTATTCTGTCCATACCCGCCCATATGACTAGACTGCGACTGCATGGGGCTGCCCATTCCTCCCATGGAGGAGAAGGGCATCATCGGCGGCATGCCGTAGGGCATGTACATCGACGGAGTGTTCATGAAGGACTGCATGTTGTGGTAGGGGAGGGGGTTCGGGGGCATGCCGTACATGCCGGGGTGGAAGGGCAGGGACATCTGCGAGTTGCCGCTGGACTGCGTGTTGGAGGTAGACGCCGGCGCCTGGGTGGTGCTCTGGGAACTGTCAGTCGGTGACGCCGCGGACTGGGCAGAGTTTGACGTCTGCTGCATCCCGCCCCCCATCCCACCACCACCACCTCCTCCTCCTCCCATCATCCCGTGCCCGCCCATCATCCCCATGGAGTTAGCCATGGGATTGGCCATGGGCGTCTGCATGCCGTACGGCATGTTATATCCCATGCCTGGGCCCTGACCAAGCATAGACATGTGAGACGGGTATGGGTAGGAACTCAGGCCGCCTCCGAAGTAAGGATTATGCATCATCTGCTGGTTACCTCCCCCTGATGGCCCTGACATTTGGTGCGACATGCCCGACCCCATGTTGTAGTAGCTGTTGGAGCTGCCGTAGCCCATGCTGTTGCTGCTGTTGCTGTAGTTCATGGAGGACTCGGAATCCTCGTAAGCTCGTTGTGATCTCATGGAAGTGTCGTCGGAATCTGCAACATGCAATATCATCCAATCAGATTGTAGTGAGGAAACATCTAAAATGACGAGACGAATTTAGTAAAATGTATTGAAAAGTTGAAAAATGAAGTCATTTTCCAGTGGTGTGGCTGCAATCTAAGTAAGGAGGGAGTGGAACCATTTGAACAAATTTAAATGGGAGGTGACGATAATGATGATGACAATAATGATAATACATGAGGCTATGACTGACTAAATACACATAATTAACTAATATTCATCCCCCGAGAATATATTTCTACAAATCAAGTGCTATGCTAAAATATGACTAAGAAAACATAAACGGTGAGAAACAATGACTGGACAGCAAAAAGTGATGAAAGCAAATGTTCAGACATTGATGTGTAAACAGAAGATAGAACACTGTGATCACAGAGACAGAGGTATGAAGAAATAAACCAACAGTGAAACATTTATGATTACACTAAAGAATACAATACATAAGTAGCTGTCGAATACAACAAAATAATGATTGATGTTACACTAGACTTGGCTGGGTTATGTCCCCTTTGTAAGTATTCATACCCAATAGGAATGCTAATTTATCTAGGGTGGTGTTCCATTGACAGTGTTGGAACATTCTGGACAGGGGGATGCTCCTTTCTAACTGTTCTGTCTGTACTTTCTGTCCGACGCATGCGCAATTAACAAGGATCAACACTGCACAGTGACTGTGCATGCGTCGGACAGAAAGTACAGACTGTCAATGGAACACCACCCTAGTTATTTCAAATAGCACTTATTACAAGTGTAACACTGGGCATGCTCCTCTCTCATGTTCTGTCACATGTCGGAGTGAGCCAGCACAGCACAGAGAACACTGTTACTCCTTTGTAACCGCACATGTCTCGGATAGAAAGTACAGACAGAACATCTAGAAAGGAGCACGGCCACTATTTCCAGTAAGAACCGACTGTCAGCCTACAGTAGCAAGTTACAAGCTTGTGTCCCTCCACAGTAAGAACCCGACTACCAGTCTAGTCTTACAGTAGCAAGCTACAAGCGTGTGTCCCTCCACAGTAAGAACCCGACTACCAGTCTAGTCTTACAGTAACAAGCTACAAGCCTGTGTCCCTCCACAGTAAGAACCCGACTACCAGTCTAGTCTTATAGTAACAAGCTACAAGCCGGTGTCCCTCCACAGTAAGAACCCGACTACCAGTCTAGTCTTACAGTAACAAGCTACAAGCCCGTGTCCCGCACTCTGTACTTACTTGAGACTGGCTGTGTTGGTGCTGGAGCTGGAGCTGGAGCCGACGCCGGCGCCGGCGCGGAGGTGTCCTGCGCGGCCGTGGACAGACTCGGGTACACCGGCTTGGGCAGGTAGGGCGACATAGGCTGGTGGCTCGACCCAAACTGGGCCGTCAGGTGGGCGAGAGGGTTGCCGAACATGGACCCGGATTGCATGGCTGTCTGAGAGTGAGGCTGGGGGTTGGCCGGCGGGAACTGGGACATGGGGTTACTAGAGACCTGTGTCTGTGCGATGGGGTTCTGCCCGGAGACTTGCGGTGTGGGTTGGGCGGGAGGCAGGTACTGAGAACGTGCGGAGGTCTCGGACTGGGGGTAGGGCGCCTGACTCTGGCTTTGCGTGGGCTGCGAGTGCATCTGTGACTGGGGGTTGAGGGGTCTGTCGGCCATGTTGTTCTGCCCGGCGAACTGACCGTGATTGGATCTGGGCATGTCTGGCGACTCTCCGTTCTGCGACATCATGGAAGCGACGGTGTGCTGGGTGTTTTGGGATGATAGCCCGTTGTACTGGCCGGCAGACTGTTGGTAGGGCTGGGCGTGAGACAACCCCTGGGCAGGCTGCGACTGCGTGATCGGGGCAGTGGTCGTGGTTTTCATGGAGTCCAGGTCGAGTAGCGTGCTGGGACTCGAGTCCATGGCGGGCTGAGTCCGGACTGGGGGTACAGTGGAGGCGGTGGAGGTGGGAGGGAGTGCCGAGGAGGTGCTGGACTGGAGGTGTTGTTGGGACTGCAGGTGTTGGGGCGGCTGGTGTTGTAGGTGTTGCTGGTGTTGTAGGTGTTGCTGGGGCTGGATGGTGACAGAGGGTGGGGCTGCAGGCAGTTGGTTGCCTCCGCTGGGTGGCGGCGCCGGTTGATTGGTGGGCTGGAAGGGTGTGGAGGTGGTGCTGGCTACAAGCGGAATGGGCTGGGAGGACTGGGTGGTGGAGACTGTGGCGGTGAGAGAGGCGGAGGAGGTGCTGGGAGAGTTAGCAGACTGAGAGACAACAGCGGACACACACACAACAGCTGACGGTGTAGAGGAGGCAGAGGTTGACGTGGACGACGGCTCCACAGTCCCGCTGGCCTTGGACCACCTACCAGAGTTATGAGCACCCAGAAGAGAACCAAACTCTGTCGACTTAGAGTCCGTGCTACCCATGGGTGAGGTGTTGCCTGACCGAGAGTCTGAAGACGACGGCACTGGAGAACTGGAAGTGGACATGTCTTTGCTGGAAGTTTTACTTTCCATTCCGATTCTCTTGTCGCTTCCGGGATCCAGCTTAGAGCCACCGCGCGCGGTCTGGTTCTTGTTGATGATCTTGTTGACAGCCTGAGTCTGGTTGTAGATGGAGGCCAGCATGGACGAGGCGGAGGTACTGCCGGCTAGGGTCACTGGAGGGCGGACGATCACGCCGGCAGGGGTCGTCGACGACTTGATGCTGATGTTGGGTCGCACGATCTTGATGCTTGTGGGCGTGTTGGAGTTGAGGTGTTTGGTCCGGGGAATGACGATAGTCGTGCACGTTGTCTTGGCCTTGCCACCCAGTGCACCTGTAAAACAAGACCCCAGTGTAAAACATTCATTTTGTAACAGACAGAATAACAGATAAGGGGATAGGTTCGCGATTGTTTTGGGGAAAAGTAATATTTCAGGGGATGACGGAAAACTAACTTCCACTGGCAAAGTAATGACAGGAAAAACATCCCTGATAGTAATTTTCTATAATAATAATAATTTAAAAAAAATAAAAATAATAAATGTATACAGCGCCTAGGATCATCTAGGTCCAACTACTCAATGACTCTGAACAATGCATCTATAAGATTGAACAAGACACAAGTGACCACTCTGATGGACAAAGGTCACTAACCCGCAGCCTTGGACGTGGTCAGTGTGATGACGCCGGTCGTCGAGGGGGTGGAGCCACGCGCAGCACCTGCGAGGGCGGCTCCCGGGGTCTTGGACCGAACTGCGAACAGCTTGCCATCGCTGGTGCGGATGTAGACGCCCTTCAGGGTCTTGATGACCAGCACCTGCTGACCTGCGGGGATACGTCGCGGCATGCCGGCCTGCGTGTTGGTGTTGTTGCCGGGCAACACGATATCTGGATAAAAAAAAATGTATGAAACTATGTCATCACGGTTCTTGCATGTAATTTAACATCAACCTTTAAGTTTTTAGTTTAACTCTCTCCATGCTGGAGGCAACCAGAGATGCCCTAAAGAGCAGTGCTTGTTCCTAATCCAGAAGGGAGAGGGTTAAGATTATTTAAAATTAATTGTTTAAATTTAATACGGTATCAATTAAAAATATGTTATTGTGCCCCTCCTGGAAAAAAAACCCCAAAGTGATACGGGTAATGCTCAAGGGGAGACAACTGCAGTTTTGTACCTGTAGTCGTGATGACCTGATGGACAGTGACACCAGGTCTGACTATTGTCCCGATGGGCGTCTTGCCATCAGCCTTGAGTCGCATAGGAACTGGCGTAGAGATCATAGGTTTGACGCTGGCCACGGGGCGCGACGGTCCCACACGGCGAATGTATGGTCCACTGCAACAGCGGATTTATCAATATTTTGTAATTGTAAACAGCCTATGAAAAATATTACAACATCAGAGGAAAAACTATGAAATATTATTATTGCATATTATTGAAAATTTTACATTTTAAAATGTTTTATTACTATTTTATTTTGGTTGAAACAAAATTAACATAATCACGGAAATGAATACAAAATGATTGCTGTCTTAATCACAAAATCTACATAAAGAAATCTCAAATATTTCGTCGCAATATTGACCGGTACGAGAATGACCTGTCATTAATGATGGCAATATCATAAACAAAAGATCAACTTACACGCCACCCATGGCATTTGGTCCTCGCGGGTAGAATGCTGAGTACGACGGGCGAGTGTAGGAGATGTTCATTTTCTTGTCACGGGCGTACGCTTCCTTCGCCATCTGCTTGTCTCGCTTCGACAGCCGCAGCTCTTTCTTGTCGATCAGCAGCGACTCGTGACTAAACGGCTCCTGGGAATAGTAAACTTACTTTTCACAACACGCGACGATCATAAGACAGTGTTATTACACACACACAAACACAAAAATAGGACATAATCGTAGTGCTCCTTTCTAGCTGTTCTTTCTGTCTGACGTATGCGCACTTACAAAGGATGTTAACTGCGCATGCGTCGGACAGAAAGTACAGACAGAACAGCTAGAAAGGAGCAGCCCCCTAATGTTTTGGTAAACAGTAATGGTCGGCGTACCCTAGACAACCAGTGTCCGGCATTCTTCAGCACCTTGACCATGACAGGATCGGTGTACATCTCCTCCACGTCCGAGAAATCCACTTGGGGCAGGTCCTTGTCCTGCAATACCAGACCACACATGTGAAGAACTGTCAGCTAGCCTCCAGACCAACAATATACGTAATATATAGTTAAAACATAGTCTAGACATACAGCTGTCTTTAAGATCACTGCGTTCAACTCACCTGATAATGCAGAAGGTTTCCAACTTGATTGGAGGCGAATTGATTCTCAGGATTAAGTTCATCAACGACTCGATCTGAAACATTTCATTGAATTATTTCAATACATATGAAGTTTTACAAAACAAACCTATTTATCTCATGATATATTACAGCTAGGAAAAAAACCCCATGTAATTATTCTTTCTAATGAGAGAAGACTTGAAAAGTAGAAATCCTATATTTTAAAAATAAATTGATTTGAAAACATACCCGAATCTTGACAGGGCTCTGGACTAACATATGCCCGACGTACACGGACAAGTTAAATTGCATTGCGGGCAACCTACATCTTAACATTTAGCACCTTTGTTGCTTTTGCAATGAGTGAATATGGAGTTTAACGTCGCTGCGGGAATCTTTCACCCATTTGCGACGATGCTTTTGCAACTTGCCCTGACTAGCTCTGCGGGCAAGTAACTCAAAATGTTAGTCTGGAGTTCTGCTTGTATTGAGAACTGTCCGACTATGGACTATCTGTTTATGGACATCAAAACATTTGTAAATGGACAGAAGTGGGACTGCGACCTACCGGACATGCCCTGCTTGGTGACCTGTCTGTCATAGATCTTCTTCTCCAGACTGTTGTCTGTGACCAGTCTGTAGATGAAGGAACACTTGTTCTGGCCGAACCTGTACACGCGACACACGGCCTGGCAGTCGTGACACGGGTTCCACGAGGCGTCCAGCACCACAACGCGACTCGCGCCGATCAGGTTGATCCCCAGACAGCCAGCTCTGAAATAAAATACATGGACATTTAGGCCATACCTATTTTATTCCCCAAGAGTACGGTAACCTCAGACCTGGGTGGTGCATTCAATCAGCACAAGTCTGAGTAAGCCGCTTAGCTAAACTGGTTCCCTGTCTCATGTATGGTTCATACGACTCTTGAGACGGAGGCTAGTTTAGCAAGTCACTTGTGTCATTGAACGCAGCCCAGATAACAAGCAGAAAATCACATAGGAACTTGTATAGCGGACCCATTACTTTCGTCAAAACCTGTAGCCAACAAAAACTATTTTACAAACT
The DNA here is from genome assembly GCA_032361785.1 of Lepetodrilus galriftensis. NCBI lineage: Eukaryota > Metazoa > Mollusca > Gastropoda > Lepetellida > Lepetodrilidae > Lepetodrilus > Lepetodrilus galriftensis. The sequence continues at coordinate 13,720 of JAUTBZ010130016.1, forward strand.
CAAGCCATAGTTATTTGATTCACTGGTTTACATACATATTTTTCTGTGATCAATTTGGCTCATGTGGTCGAATATAAAAATAAAATATAATTTCATATTTTGACCATTCGGTCAGGTCCCAAAAAAAATACAAAAAATAAATGGAGATAATGAATGATCGGTTGACCGAAAATAAATATAATTGGCAATATTTGTAATAAACACCAGTACACATAAATTGTTCAGTTTTGAATGCATGTAATATATCTTGAGTGAGTGAGAGCGTGAATCTTTCACCCATACGTGATGACAATATATTTGGAAGTGGATCTCATTGAAGTCTACTTACCTGGTAGAGAGTAGGAACAGCCAGCATCTCTTGTTCTCGGGGTCGTTGAATTGGTTGATGAGCTTCTCTCGCTCTGTGCCGGGGGTGCTTCCATCCAAGCCTAGTGGAAAGATAAGTCAACTTTAGTAGTGAACACTAAACAACAAGGTTCTATGAGGAAAGTCGATGAAGCTGATGCAAAAAAAAAAGTAAAATATTTTTTGTCATGACAACATCCAAACATTGCTATGTTTAAAAATATTTTTAGACTTCTTAGTGCTTGGGGGGGGGGGCG
>JAUTBZ010130027.1:0-14321 GCA_032361785.1 Lepetodrilus galriftensis
AGTAATGTAAATACGAGGCTGGGAATGACATAAACCCATGCAATTAATATTTCACCATACTAATCGACATATGTTATCACATAAATGCAGTGAAATACCACGTTTTATCAGTGGAAATAACAGGTGTTATTTTTCACTAGAGAAAAATATCACTTTTGATATTTTTCACATGTGAAAAATAACCTGACTGGGCAACGGCCTCTGAAGTCTCACGAGTCGCACAGGGCACGGACACGGTTCAGCGGCATTGTCACGTCACAGACAAAGTATGTCGTCAAGGCCAGAGTATGTATATGACGTGACAATCGAGTTTGATGTCAAATCACTTACGGTTGAGGGAAGGGAAACGAAGTAGCCTGATCCATTCTTAGATGAACTACTACCTGAATAAATAATTAACGTTAGGTAAATTTCACAGCACTTATGTAATAAATAGAACATTCAAGTTTTTTTCTCTCATACCATGTATATCTTATCGAATGGAGTGGGAGAGTCGATATTTCGACTCTTTCACTGATTTAACTGATTACTGAATATTAAACTCGTTGGTAAAAACAATATTATTCTTGATACCGCATCACATAATATCGGTTTTGCTAACTCGTTTAATAAATTTGCTAATAAATGAACACTCGTACAAAAACCTCGATATATTGGATACATAAAATTACGTAAACATAAGTTTTCTTCAGCAAAATCAGTCTTGAAAATCCTTCCCACACCAATAATTTTCAAAAGTGTAAATAATTTTCCGGACAATAAGTAATGGTTCAATGGTTTTATATGTATCTTCCTTCAAGCAGTTCACTAGGAGCCTGTTCTCTCATCCCTGCACACTCATCCTCATTCATCTCCATCAGATTCAGCGCCATCCTCCACCTCGAAAAACTCATCCTTTTCAGACTCTGCGGTCCTCCGTTCACTAGATTCCGTCCCTGGTACAGCTTTGGTCTTGTCCTGCTTTGAAGTGGCGGCAACCCCCGTGGAGCCTCCTTCAATACACTCCTTAAAGTCCTCGGAATCATCGTCCCGATAGTTGGTCGGTTCGGCACGACCGTCGTTACCTTCTGTAGCTCCATCCCGATCCGTCTTGGTCCCTTCTTTTTCTGATTTTATTTCACTTTCGCTTTCGTCTTCGGCTTCTGCCTTGTTTTCCTTTTTCTCGTCCTCAGTCCGTTCCTCTTCCTTCCTCTCTTGGTCCTCTTCCGTTTCTTCTTCCTCCACCTTGCTTTCTTCTTCCTCCACCTTGGTTTCTTTCTCTTCCTCCACCTTGATTTCTTTCTCTTCCTCCACTTTGGTTTCTTCCTCTTCTTCCTCGACATCTATTTTCTGATCCTCCTTGGTCCGATTCTCCTCCGATTCGTCCTCTTGTCCCGCCTCGTCGCTGTCGGCCGACATTTCCACGTCTTCCTCCAACCTCTGCTGCTCCTTCTGGTCCACCTCCGTCCTGTCCTTGGGCGTCCTCTCTTGAAGCTGGTCAGACTCCGCCTCTTCTTCTTCTTCACTTCCGCTTCTGTCGGAATTAGAATCGGCTTTCTGGTCGGATTCTTCGAGATCTTTATCACTGTCCAGCGACACTCCCGTCGAATCTACCAGATTTTCGACAATGTTCTTGCAAACGTCATGTCCAGCCTGTTCGGAAAGGTTCTCACTTCTGGCTACGAGATTGTCTACGATGTCCCCACAAATGTCCTGGGATAGGTCAACGTGTGTGGAATCTGCCCTGGGCGTGTCTTCATCTACTTCTGTTGGAAGTCAAATAAAATTATTAGGCACATTATTATCAGTAAGAAAATATTTGATGTCAAAACCAAACACTTAAAAGCCTACAAAAGGACAGTGAGCACCTTGATTGAAAAATAGGTTCATCGAGTGTCGAGGATAATTTGGGGCAAATAGATATTTTTACATTGAAGTGAAAAACCTGGGTAGTCAATTAATGCTATACATAGAATTTACATATGGTACGTATTATTTATCTTCACCCTTTAACACGAATGAATGGACGCCATATGAATCCAGTGAGATATCTTGGAATTAACTCATCATGCTGGTAACAAACACCTTATAGTGGGGAATAATTGTACTTATGATGTACATTTTAATTTTGTGAAATTAATATTTTCTGGATCTATAAATGTAACTATTAATTAAAATGTAAAAATTACATTGCTTGATTGCTTTACGTCACTATGGGAACATTTCGCCCATACAAGACGACTAAAAGACTATAATTTTTATTAAACTGCCGAGCAACAATCTCACCTATTTCTGTATCCTGAGTGGTGTCGCCTAATTCTGTATTCCGAGTGGTGTTTCCAGTCTCGTCAAGTAACAGGGAATGGTCAGTCATGTTAAACGTCTCGCCAAAGTTGACCGATTCCCCAACTGTGGGGAAAATGTATCAATAAGACTTCATTAGAGTCAAGATATAGTGAGAGCTTATACACCATAGGGACTGCAAGTATATACATGACAAACTGTACCAAACATCGAAATGCACTACATACTGACTAGCTGAACCCTGATGTAGTCATCATCAACCCTCTCACTGCTGGAGGCAACTGGAGATGCCTCAAAGAGTAGTAACCTGTCAAATCCAGCAGGGATGTTCCAGCTGTGTTCACAATATATGGTCAAAAGATATTTTCGCATTTCAACATTTATTGCAATATTTTTATTATCAATTGTATAGTTCCATTTTTAATGAGAATACAATTTGTCGTGTCATGAATAAGTGATAGCTGCCCAATAACGGGTAAAAACATGGAATCCTTGGCGACAAAGACAGTCTGTAGGCCTGGCCCCCGTTTCAGGACGGTGTCCTGACTAGTTAGGAGCTCCTAACCGAAGTTATCACCTCCCTTTAAAACGTTCTCGCCCGAATAATGATATAAATAACAAAACATGAAAGTGGGAACTTCTAACCCTGACCTCAAAGTATTTCACGACGACGTCACAAGTCATATCCCTTCTTAAATTGGCATGTAACTTAGGTGATAAACCATCTCCTAACTTTAGGAAGCCGTCGTGAAACAGGGACCAGAGGCCTGTTCAGGAGGGCGAGTTTACGCGTGAAATCTCCTGGGAAACGTTCATACTTCATGTGTGACGTCACGCGTGAACTCGCGTAAACTCACACTCCTGAACAGACCTCTGGACTACTGTACAACCCTTTCGTGAAACACAGTCCAGGGATATGTAGGACTGATTTTCATCTCGCACACTAGGCTTGATTAGAAGGGGAAATTTTAAGGAATATACAAACCATGATCAGGATCAGAATCTCCAATAGAATTCTCACGCATGCAGGAGATGTCGAGGAATGATTGTTCTGAAAATAAAATTTCAATTCATTAGACCTAGTATATCGATATCTACAGACAATTGTTATTTCAGCATAAACAAAGCTAGGGGCGGGAGGCCGTTCAGGGTAAATAAATCAGCAGATTTTCACATAAACTTGCCATGCATTATATTTACCACTATTGGTAGCTTTTATTTAAGTATTTTTAATTGTCATTTAGATCCGTAGCACTGAATGTTGCAATAAACATGCAAGGTTAGGTAGAGCTCAAGTCTTGAAATTTGAGGATATTTTTGTTTTGTTTACTATTAAAATATCATGGAGATACCAGTTCTATCCCAGAGATGTACTAAATAAATGTAAGTGGCGAGACCTGTCTCCTCCAGGATACTGGTGTCCAGCTGCTCGCTCTCTAGCTGTAGTTCCATCTCCACCAGCGACCCCGGGCGGGGCAGTGCCACCCCGAAGTCCACCAGCTGCCGGTTGACGGTGGTGCCACACATGTCCTCGAGGTCATGGACCCGCACATAGTACATGCCCTCATCGGACTTCGACACCAGAAACGCAGCTAATAGGGAATCACCTAACAGATCTGCAAGGTAAACGTAATATACGAGTAAACAAAAATACTGAATAAGGCGATATAGAATATGGTAAGTATTTCTGATTTTTAATTGGAGTTCAGAACATAATCAAGGAGTATTTTGCTCATATTATTATTATAGCTTATTATTTCACAGCATGATGAAACTTATAGCAATTAGACCTATGAGCACTGGCTGGCACCAAGAAACCATCTGAAAAATGTGTCCAGAATACATTATATTCCAATTAGGATCAGGACAGACCGGAAATTCTGGCTACGTCTGTCTACTAACCACGAAAGTGTGAAACAGCTTCTGCCAACCATTTTCCATCCACAGGTTCAATGTCGGCCAATTGACATTCGATTCCATTCACGGGAACACGACAGAATCTTTCAGGAAGTTCGCGAATTCTGTCACGTGCACACTGAAGCATCTCTTTGCAGTCCACGAGGTAAACCTAAAGTAATAAAATGTCAATCATCATATTAATCGTCACAATGACAGGCCGTATTGACACCATGGAGCGTTATTACTACAGGCCCCGAAACTACTAAACCTTTCGAGTACAATTTCATGCTCAACTCAAGTTTTGTTCATTAATCCCCACATATAATTTCACTTGTCCCAACTGTGGATAATACCTTCCCCAGGCAGGTGAACGTCCTTATTGCCGAGCACTGCACTACATATTTAAATCTAATTGTTATTGTTACTATTAATAAATACCCTAAGGTCTCACCTTATATGACTCTTCCTCCACCTCATCAAGCCTCGCTCTGAACCACACACCGTCCCGACTAACCAGACAAGCCTTGCCGACAGTCGGCTGCCAGTCCCCGGTCGCTTCCTTGTCTACATACTCAGAGATCTCGGCCGTCATCGCTTCCACCTTCCTCGCAACCTCCGACAAGTTTAACGCGAACATGTCGAGGGTGGCGGCCTCTGGGACTGTAACGAGGTAGTCCTTCTCCAGGGTCAGGTCGAGGTATTCGAAACCGTCCTCCTTCTTTGCGGTGGTGATCAGCGTAGTCGTCGCTTCTTCGTCTGTATGTTCCACAGGCTTGATAAGCGCTTCAATTCGTCTCACTACGTCGGCGTCTTCTTTCACCACTGCGAGTTTCTCCTTCACGAGCGTCTCGCCGATGCAGGTATCATCCAGTGCAAGGTCAACGTGAACACAGGAGCTGTCCAAGTTCGACACGACCTTGGCAGTGAGTTCTTTACCATCGACAAGCTTCTGAAACCGCGAACAACTTTCGTCGGTCCATTCTTCACCGTCCGGAATCACTCCGCTCAGACAACACAAGAACGCGTGGCACGGCTCCTCCTTGAACTCGGACGTCAGCGCGAGGAAGTCCGACGTGGAGACGGACTTGTCTCGGCCGTTGTCCAGAAGCAGAACGTCCAGATCCCTTTCTTTCACACCGGTCACTTTGGCACGGAAATACTGTCCATCTTCGGCAAATCTGGCCACGCCCAGGTCCCCGACTGCAACTGGACACCGGTCGGCTGGGTCAGAAGACCGGGTGGCGTATGCAGTTTGAAGCCGCTCCATCAGCTGCTGTAGGGCTGCCACGGACGCCGTCATCTGGCAGTAGAAGAGGCTTGGGCTCACCACGTGGCTGGTGAAAACTTTGTACTCGTCAGCAATGTTCAAGGTAGAGTTGATAGACCTGGAGAAGATCGAGATGTGATGTCTGTGTATGAATCATACAGATGAACATCGTGAACAAAATATCATCAGCCATTTTGGCTTTTGGCGGGACATTTAATGCTTCATGAAAAGGAACACATAACTTTCTCAAATCTAAGAAATATTCTTAAAAAATAACAATAGTTTTTAAAAAAATAAAATATTCTTAATTGACAATAAACAGTCCCACCGATATTCAAAATAAGATATCTCACAAATCGTTTATATTACTTTCCTTATAATCCTTGTAATATGGATTTAAAGCACATACCTAATACCTTCCTTCAGGGGAGACTCCTCCTGCTCAGATTCTGGGGTTTTCTCAAACTGCAGTTTCTGCGGCGTGCTGGCGTCCGAGAAGATTCGCTTGACCTTGTGACTGACCGCAACGGGCGTGGCCACTTCCACTCCCAGGTTTTTCTCGAGCAGGACGCGACTGACCGCCAGCCCCATGTGTAGGAGGTGGACATTACAGTGACCATCTTCACCCAGGTTCAGAATATCCATTATCAACGTCCTAGGGAAAGAAAAAGTAGGTGCAGGATTTATTTAGTTTTACGTTGCTGTGGGAATATTTCGCCCACATGCATCGACATAATTCTTAGCGGTATTTTGGTAACATTTCTGCTGAATTATCAATATCCTCTGGGAAAATACAGGATGTTTGAAAATATCACTTTAAAGAAAATATTTTTTGCTATACGTTGCTGCTGGAATATTTCGCCTAAATGCATCAACATTCTGTGTCAACTAAGTTACTAAATACTGCAATGAACTAATTGATAATAAAAATTGAGAAATATGGCTTTTGAAATAATTTCAGTACAATCTGATTTCTTATGGCTGAAAATGTTACTGACAATCTTTTAAAATACATTTACATTATAAATTTATTTTTATTTATTTTCTCCACTTACTTTTCATCGGTGAGTTCTCCAAACAAGTCGACAGCCTCCTGCTCCCATGTCCCTTCCTTGGGATACACCCCGGCTAACGAGCACCGGACAGCTTGGGCAGGGAGCTTCATGAACTGATCTGGCAGCTTGCGTACACTGGAACACGGCACAGTGTCCGAATTACCAAAGTCCACGTATACGACCCTACAGCTGTCGCCGTCGACAGACCGGACTTTCCCTCGATACCACGACTCGTCTTCGCCGTACGTAGTCGCACACGCTTGACCGGGAAGAGGCGTGTCCAGGGTCATGTCCCCTTCGGCGAGGTCGTTGTAGAACTCGTACATGGCCTCCATGAGTGCGTCTCGACTGCGCTTGCAGCTCTCTGGCTGGATGTAGAACTCGCTGGGCGTGACGGCGTTCTGGACATGGACAGAGATTCGCTGACCTTCCTGAAGGTCGATGGAGGAGAATGGACTCGGAGTTGTGTCGAGGTCGTCCTGGACTTCAGCCTCTGCAGCTGCATCATCCTCGGCCACCGTTTCAGATTCTACAGGAACTACCTTTGATTCCGTAATTTCCGCATCAGCTTTCGTCTTTTCTGGAATTTCTACATCAGCTTCCGTCTTTTCACAAATTTCTGTATCAGCTTCTGTCTTTTCGCCATCAGTTTTATCTTCTTCGGTGACGGTACACAGTCCACCCTCCACAAGTCTACGTCTTATATCGGTCTCGCCGTCACGCAAACTGACGACGTACTTAACTTTGCCGTCCTTTAACTTCATCACGACTTCCAGGGAAAGGGTCTTCTCGTTGGTCATCTCGAACAAGGAGTCCATCGCGGCGTCCTCTTTACCTTCGACCGCGGCTAGTCGTCCCAGCTTACAACTGACAGCCTGCACGGACAGCTTGGTGTGCTCGGGCTTGATTGGATACACGTTAGCCTTGGTCACGTCGTCCGCGTTTCCGTAGTCCACGAACAGGACCTTGCACGTGTCCTCGCCGACGTTGAGGACGGTCCCGCGGTACCACTGGTCGTCCTCCGCGTACTTGGCCACGACCGCACAGCCCTCCTTCAGCCAATCGCTGGGCTCGGTCTTCTCCCCGTCCTCGTAACCCTCGCTGATCGCCGTGCCGATGTTGGCCAGGTTGGTCTCCGAGGCGACCGTCTGCACCCAGAAGTCCAGCGAGGACTCCACGTGACTCACGTACACGGAAACCTTGTCGCCAACCTTGAAGGCCGTCCGCTTGTAACCTCCAGCTGTCAACGGACCAATGAGAGCATGAATAAATTAATAAAAAATACAATGATTACATAAAAAAGGGACAAACCTAGGGCATGAATTATGACATGTATTTGTATCTAATGGAATAAATGTCTTTAAAAAAAAATTAAAACATTTTAAAAAAAATTATGACATACAAGGTTTGCGACAAACATACAACAGGGAAGCTATTATTAGGGCTACTCGATTATCTTAGCCGGCAAGGATTTCTAGCCGCTTTGCCAAGGGCGTTTTCGATTTTGTTGTCAGAGTACTCGGAGCACGAAGATTTCTAAATAGAACGCTGCGGATCGTTGTCGGAGTGTGTGGTGACATCATGAATTTATCCGATAATGAGGATAATATAATCGAAAACGCCCAATTAGTCTAGCCGCTGGAAGTAATTGAAACGGGGGTTCCGGGCAAGACAAAAGAAGTGCCACTACTATTTCATAGGGGTAGTTCTCCAAATGCTAAAGGTATCCAAAGAGCTAGTAGAAATTAATTATTTTTTTGGGTAAACATTTGTTATTTGTATCAGTATTTGTGCTAGTTTTAAAGTTAGGGTTCTATGGCTGTAATCACATCTATATTTGGGCGTGTCGAGCATGACCTACCTGCACTCTCGGCAGCCTCTGCGATGGCGTCGGCGAGGACGTCCTTTATGTCCTGCCCGTCCTCCAGCTTCAGCTCCACGGAGTACCGCTCGCCGTCATCGTCGCCCACCTCCTGGAACGTCATCGTCAGCGTCTGCTCCTTCGTGGCCTCGTCAAACTGCTCCGTCAGTGTCTCTGTCCAATCGCGGACTCCCGCCAGACTGCAGCGATATGCCAGTGGAGGCACGACCAGGTTCTTCTCCGTCAGCACCGCGATCTTCTCAATGGTCACCACATCTGTGTTTCCGTAGTCAACAAACGTCACAGTGATCTGCTCTCCGGTTATTTTTGTGGCCACAGCTCGGTACCAGGCGTCGTCCTCCGAGAACTTGGCACAGCATATGGATCCGACCGTGAGTCCGAAGAAACGTTCTCCTCCGGATTCCGAATATTCCACCTGCAGCGCCTCCGTGATCGCCTCCAACTTCTCTTCCTCGGACGACAACTGCACGTAGAAGCAATTTCCAATGTCCACGAAGGAAATGTTACCCGTCTCCGACTCGGGAAGCTTCTGTTTTGGATACACCGTCGGAGTTTCGTCGGCAGACTTTTCCTCTGATCCTCCGCGGACACTACTTGCTCCGCTGCTCGACGACACCCGCCTTACATCAGGCTCCTCTCCCAGCAGTTCCAGACCCACGCTCCTCGTCATATCCACCTTGAACGGAGTCGGCCCTTGCGACACAAACTGGATGTTCATCGTCTTGGCGTCGGTCATCGCGATGAACTTGTCCCGCTGGTCCTCCGTCCAGCTCGTGAAGTCCTTCAGGATGCACTCGTAGGCGTAGGGAGGCGTGAACATGAACTCTCTCGGGAGGATCTGAACGTACGCAGATTTGATGGTTTCCGTAACACCGATGTCGACAAAGTAGACTTGGATGTTACCGCCCTCCACGTTGGTGACGGTCCCTCGTTGCCAGGTCTTGTCGTCGGGATAGCATGCACAACATGGCTTCCCGTTCTCGAAGCCACCGGGATTATCAATGGTTCCCTTTGCATAGATTTTCTTCAGCTGTTCTTCGAGATTCTTTGTGTTTTCTTTGTCTTTTGTCAACTGAATGTAGAATTTACCATCAATGGAAATATTTGACACCACACCAGAAGAAGCAACTTTAGGCACGGATTGATCGGGAAACTTGTTTGGACACAGAATCTGAGCGATGTCTTTTCCATCCTTGGTTTTCATTTCCGCGGTGTACGGCACTTCCTGCGACAGGAACTTGACCGTGAGTTCTTTATCCGACGCTTCAGCAGCCAACACGTCAGTCAACTCTGGCGTCAGTTTCTGGACTCCACTCAAGCGGCATCGGTAAGTGAAAGGCGACACGTTTAACATCTCCCTGTTCAACTGCTTAAGCTTGGACGGAGCTACGACGTCGGCGTTACCAAAATCCACGAACTTAACGGAAATCTTGTCAGCCGTAACGTCGGTAACCAGACATCGATACCACGTGTTATCCTCCGAGAAGAGTGCTCCGCAGGCCAATCCAACGGCAGGTGTTACCTCGTTCGTGGGCAGCTTGCCGATCTTGTTGCTGTAGCCCAAGATGGTGTTAATGTCTTTGGTCGGCTGCAGATATATGTCGTCTTTGTCTACATGAGATATGCACGTGACGATGGCGGCAGAGGGTGCTACCTGGACAGCGAACACTTGTTCCTGAGGCGGAATCTTCTCCAGAGTTGGAGGAGGGGCAGGTTTGCTTGGCGGCGACGCGAATGACCTTCCCTGAGCTGGAGCAGATCCAAACGTTCTTCCTCGGGATTCTTCTTTAGCGGGTGGCGAGGTGAACGACTTCTTATGTGGTCCAGAATCTGCAGCCGAATCCCAGTCAGACTTGGGTGCAGGTGCACCGAACGATCTCTGTGGTCGAGCATCCTCTTGAGGCGCACCAAAAGCTCGTTTTGGAGGTTGAGCATCCGGGGTGGGTGCAGATCCGAAACTCTTCTTGGGCGGTTGGGAATTCCATCCAGAATTGGGCGGGGTAGTCGGCTTTTTCTGGGAGGAGGAAGTTTCACCGAACAAACTTCTTGGCGGCGACTGCGCATCAGGTGTGAAGACTTTCAACAAACTCTTCCCTCCAAGAGACACCTCCACAGCATACGGGGCAGATTTTGTCAAGAATTCGACCGTGACTTCCTGGTCTTGGGTGGTATCGGTGAACTTCTGCTTCTGACCAGGCTTCCACGTTGACATGCCCTGAAGCCTGCACTGGAATGCTAACGGCGGCACCGCGAAGAAATCAACTTCCAACGCCCTGACGTCGCCTCTGTTCACTGCATCGCTGTTGCCGAAGTCGATGAACCTGACGTAGAGTCTCGCACCGTCCACCCTCTCAATGATGGCCCTGTACCACGCCTCGTCGTCGGTGAACTTGGCGCAGCACGGCGCTCCCCTCTGGACGTTGACGACGGCTGAGGCGTTCGGACCGTTATACAGCTCCTGCAGTCTCTCGGACAGCTCCTCGATCAAGTCGCCCGCTGACGCCAGCTGCACGTAGAACACTCCATCCTCATCCACGTGGGTCACGAACGCTTTGTTGGGCTGAGCGGGCACCGCCTGAGGATTGTAAATCAACGACAGCACGCTGTCAGAAGGCGCTTGAGCAGATGCTTGTTCACTCATAGATCCTTTAGCGAATCCTTTCTCTTGCATCTTCTTGGCAACGTCGATCCCTTCGACCGTCAGGGACACGTTTTTGCCCTGTTTGAAGGCGCATTGGATATCCTTGTCAACCGTCATCGTTTCAAAGAAAGCTGTGGCTTCGTCTATCCATTCCGTTCCGGAAGCTGGGGTCGCACTCTCAAGACAGCACTCTAATGCAAAGGGTCCCGGCGACAGAAGATCGGCAGACACGGATTTCACGTTTCTGGACGGGATGGAGTCTGCATTACCGTAATCCACGAACTGTACCATGAGTTGTTCCCCCTTACTGCTGACGACCTTGCCTCGGTACCACGACCCGTCCTCTGCGTACAGGGCACAGCACGGTTGCCCGGGCGACGGATTAGTCAGAGGTGGCTGCGATCCGTCCTTGTAGATGGCGGTCAGCTTCTCGGTCAGCGCGTTCAGCCGTTCATCAACATCATGCATGTGGACATAGAATTTGTTCGGAGTTTCAGTGAATGTTAGGAATACCTTTTCTGTTCGATTTACAGGCCGGTCAGGTTGAAGATAATCGAGTCGACTGGATGCCGGTCCTCGACTTGGAGCTTGAAGCGCAGGGAATACGCTTTTTAATTTGTCGGTAACGGATCTCCCAGATTCCAAGATGTCTACTGTGTGGATCTTTCCGTCCACCGACAGAACCTTCATCACCACTTCCTTCTCGGCCACCAGGTTGTGGAACGCTTCAATCATCTCGTCGGTGGTAGACTGGGGCAGGGCAAGCTTACAGTGTATGGCCTGGGTCGGCAGCGATATGAACTGAGACCCAATGGCGAAAATAGTAGACGCGGCCTTGACCTCGGAGTTTCCGTAGTCGACAAAGTGGAGCTCGATTCCGCTGGGGCCCATCTTCTCCACCGCGGCTCGGTACCAGGCTTCGTCCTCGCTGAACTTGGTCACGCACGCCACGCCCACCTGCGGCTTGGGCAGCTGGATTCCGTTCCCTCGTGAGTAGAATCCCTCCAAGTCGTCCATGACGGTGCTCAGCTGAGGGAATGTCTTCAACATCTGGAACCAGAACGAGCTCAATGACGAGGTGTGCGACACGTATCCGCTCTCCGTCTGGCCGGGGGACAACGACACGGAACTGAACTTCATCGTGGCTAGAGACGAGATGGGCGTGATGGCCGCCGGTTCTGGAGATTCGCTGGCGACTCGTCTGACTACTCCTGCCGCCACCAACTCGGCAGCCACGTCCTTCCCGTTCACTTCCAGCTTCACCACATAGGACCCGCTCCGCTGAGAGACGAACTTGCACGTGACGCCGTCTTTCGTGATGTCCTCAAGAACGACTTTGGCATCGTCCGTCCACTCCGAAGACGAGCTGAGAGGACGGATTCCGCCGAGACCACACTGCAGGGCCTGCATGGGAATGCCGGTGATCTGGCTGGAGGCTTCTTTCAAGGTATCGGCACCGACGCTGTCGTTATTTCCAAAGTCCACAAACAGAACGTCAACCTTTCTGCCTCTCATCTTCTGGACAATCGCCCGGTACCAGGATTCGTCGGCCGAGTACTGCGCGACCACTGCCATCCCCGGAAGAATGCTCCGGACGGACGGCGCCTGGCTGGAGTACAGCTCCTGTACTTTATCCACTAGACTGTTCAGCTCTGCTTCTTTGTTGCTCAATTGCACCCAGAAGGACCCGGGAGTATCCACCCAGGACAGAAACACGTGGGTCTGGTAAGGAATGGGGACGTCCAGCTTGGCAAACGACGGAATCTTCGCCAGATGTGCGGGCACCCTCGGTATCACGCTTGCCCCTCTCACTAATATTCCCAGACCGGTGTCGGCTAGTTTCTCTCCGATATCGTGACCGACTTCCGAGTCTTTCAACCGGACTGGATACTTTCCCTCGACAATCCGCCCGTCGTACACAGCCAAGAGTTGCCTGTCCAGCGAGAGCGTCTCGAATTCCTCAGCGGCGACGTCGCTCCACACTCCGCCAGTACTCTTCAGGTTTGCCAGCATACACTTCACGCCCTGCGATGGATCACGCTTGAACTCTGACCTCAATTCCTTAACCAAGTCTGCAGTTATCTTCTCCGTGTTGCCATAGTCCACAAAGTACACCTCCATTTCTCCGCTCCCGATGCTCTGTATCTGACCCCTGTACCACATCAAATCCTCGCAGAACTTGGCCGCGCACAGCATCCCCACTTTGGGCGAAGGAATGGCCAGTTCTCCAGGTCTCAGTTTATTGTACTCCTGGTTCAACTTTGAACTCAGCGCGTTCAGCTGGTCCGAGTTCTTAACAAGCTGGCACCAGAACTCTCCAGGACTGAAGGCGTAGACCACCACCACGTCGTTCTGGCCCACGGACAGCTCCGCTGTGGACAGTCCCGCGTTGTCTCCATTACTATACATGTGGTCCGAGGCTCCTGCCGCCGGAGAGACTGACCGGTTGCCTAGCGACACATGGATGGCCGCGTCGCCCTGCCCGAGCTGGACTCTACGCACGGACCCGCCTGACGTCGGTTCCTCGATGCACGACGTGTTTGTGCTGGTTCCGAAGTCCTTGTTGATCTCCTTTCCGGTCTCGCCCATCAGCTCCACCGATAAGATTCCGTCGTCTGGCTTGAATCCTCGGAACGTGGCTCTGAATGTCTGGTTGAGGGCCAGGTCCTCGAACTGTACGGAGTGTTCGGGCGACCAGAAGCCCTGGGTGGTGGCCACACCTGACAGGCCACAGTGGAGTGCTATCGTCGGCAGCTTCAGAAACTCGGGCTTGATCTCTTTAACTTTGGTCGCTGTGGTGTCCTCTGAGTTGCCATAGTCCACAAAACGAATCTCCACCTCTCCGTTCTTCCGTATTCCTGCAAACAAGACAACGTGACATTCAGTAAATATGTCAATCTCAAATAAAAGCATATAAAGTGACATTAAGTAAATATGTCAATCTGAAATAACAGCCTAAAGTGACATTCAGTAAATATGTCAATCTGAAATAAAAGCCTAAAGTGACATTAAGTAAATATGTCAATCTGAAATAAAAGCCTAAAGTGACATTCAGTAAAAATGTTAATCTGAAATAACAGCCTAAAGTGACATTCAGTAAATATGTCAATCTCAAATAAAGGCCTAAAGTGACATTCAGTAAATATGTCAATCTCAAATAAAGGCCTAAACTACACATCTGGGTTGCATTCCATAGAATAATAATACTGATATAAGTCAGGGTTCGCCCTGACGCAGAAATCCTGCGTATTTGACGCAATTCAAGTTCCAAATACTCCCTTTTATAAACGCACT
>JAUTBZ010130038.1:0-14321 GCA_032361785.1 Lepetodrilus galriftensis
AAAAAATTATTTTCGGCAACTAATTTAGGTGTACGAACTATTAGAGCGTACGAATAATTAGAGTAATTACGGTACATGGGGGAACGAACTGTGCACTATCTATACTAAACTGGCAGGTTATCAATCATGATTGAGCACTCCATGCTGTCAGTAGACAAAGATGTAAAGAACGGTCGACAGGGATGCGGACTGTATAAATGTAACCTTTAATTATTGATTCCTACAGGCACGTATAACGATTAAACTAAAGATGCGGGCCGATTTAGCATGTTTAGTGATGGCTTGGTTCGACTGGCGCAGCCAGGGAGGGAGCATTGACAGAAGAGAGGTCCACACCAGACTATGTGCTTACAGATTGATTATATAATTACTGCAATCACGGTACAGTGAGACAAGGCCGCAGTTACAGTAGGTAGCCTCTTCACTAACGGTGGGTCAATGCCCCTCTGCACAGCATATTATCAGTGCTGGTTACAGTAGGTAGCCTCTTCACTAAAGGTGGGTCAATGCCCCTCTGCACAGCATATTATCAGTGCTGGTTACAGTAGGTAGCCTCTTCACTAATGGTGGGTCAATGCCCCTCTGCACAGCATATTATCAGTGGTGGTTACAGTAGGTAGCCTCTTCACTAACATGTGGGTCAATTGCCCCTCTGCACATCATATTATCAGTGCTATTATCAAGGGTGTCAGCATGTCTGACCACAGCCTGTGGTTAGTTGTACACCACATGTAGCCATTCCTGCCTCAATTTATTAATTACTGTCTGACCTGTCTATGGCTGGAGTAGAAGTACGCCTGCCCTAAAACTGATAGCTGTGATGTAAGTGAAAGAATCTTGAAAGCATTTATACACCCCAATTAAAAAAAAATTAAAAATAAAATAATAAATAAAAAATAAAAATAAAATATTAAAAAAATATATATATCATATAATCATTCCTCTAGCCTATATTTATCTTGTCTTAGAACATTATGTCTAGCATTCCCATATCCAGTGTCTTAACGTATATGTCTAGATGTACACCTCATGCAATAATGCATTCATCTATCCTGTGTCCGTCTTGTAAAGTTGTCTAGAACATGTGTGTGGCTAGAAGTCGTAGAAGTACGCACACCTCCTGCAATCATTTCTGCATGCTGTATCTATCTCGTCTAACATCTCGGGGACTCGTGGGGGATGTTTTCACGCTGGTCGAGGGCTTGTATTGAGATTTGCCATTCTCTGTGATGTGAGGAGGGAACATGCTGAGTCAGCTTCACTGTTTATTAATGCTTGGTATTAAGGAATAGCATGTCTGAGGGTATAGTGAATAACCATGACATTAGTTAGATCAATTAACCCAAGATTGTTTAAGAAACCAACGTTTTATCTTTATAATAGTAAAATGAAATGTTGGCATCTTGCTATTGGTAACAGAAGACTGTTGATCCTGGTATTTGAACCTGAGTTGCTGGATTGTGAGTACAATGCTGAGCGGAATGGTTTACAACCCTGCTGGCCGAGACCAGTAGGAGCATCTTGTATCACACCCGGATACACTATCAACTTTCTCCCTCATAGAACCACTTCTCTACAATATTAACCCTCTCCCTGCTGGATTAGGCACGGGTACAGCCCTTTAGGACATCTCTGGTTTCCTTCAGCATGGAGAGGGTTAATAAAACTCAATTTTTCTCTGTGGCATTTCCAGTTGCCACTGGCGGGATAAAGGTTAATCCAAGTTCTGTTTTACTGTTTATATTGTTAATACTGTTAACATGCAGTGTTTAAATTTAAAGGTGGTTCGGGGGGTCATTTGAAAATCTGCAACGTTGAAAAGGTATCTGTGTGATCCCCTGCAAATTACAGATTAGATTTGACCTCCATTAACAATCGGCCTATGGAGAATGACCGACACCCCCACCCCCCTTATTATTTTCTTAATATGGAACACTGACATGTGTCTGTGCACTGCAAGTACGTGAATAGAGTAGGCAGTATGGAGAGAGAACATCCACATAATCAGGATGAGATAGTGTTTTGACTATGGTGTCGGGATATCTATCAGACACGGTTTGATGTCAATGGTCAGAGTATCTGTTTAAACACAGCAGACTGGAATATGAAGCACCCGTATCGTACTTGTGCTGACCTCAATTTGACAGTATCTTCTACAGCCCGCCACCGGCAGTTATTATGAGAACATGGTGAAGGGCTATATAACAGCATCCTACTGACATGACAAGTACACCCCTCACTATCTTAGTGGTCCAATAAAATAGTGCAGCTGTTAACAATGATGTGGGATGAATCTGAATATGTTAACATACCAATACTGATCAATTTAATGAATATACAAGTACAGTGCTCCCTCAATATAACGCCCTTTGATGCACCGCGGATTCGGATACTACGCAGGGTCCAACATGGACCCAACGTGGACCCCATTTAAAAAATGTAATCTTTATTTTTTTTACACCAATTATATTTGTTGATATAGCGCGGATATTATAACGCGGGTGGCATGTCATGGACCCCAACTTCAGCGTTATATCGAGGGAGCACTGTACTGTGTCAATTTGCACAATATTTATTATGCATTTCCTTTTTATCCTTAATTCCTTATGTGTTTATCATATTGCATAATCACTGATGCTAATACTATAGCAGTGGAGCATTTTGGCCTTGAGTTCGATTAAAGAAATTATTGGTTCAAAATTCAAATTAGATGTACATTCCATAAAGTTCATCTGCGACGATCAACTTTATGGAATGTACATCTAATTTGAGTGAAAGATTCCTGCAGCGACGTTAAACTCCATATTCACTCACACTCTATAAAGTAGAAATATTTTGTTTTAAGAATTGAATTACAGACAAAATTGTCAACGTGCAACTTGTAAGATACACCCATGCTTCAGATAGCAGTTTAAAACATATACCGTTTGATACTTAACCCATATCGGTGTAACGTTTTGTTTACTTGAAACTTCAGAAGCGAGAATCAGTATATTTTGTTACTTAGGTCACAGAGCAGACTTAACCTGCTATCGTTTGTTTCTTCTTTAGTTGTATTCAATTTAAAGTACTGTATGTCTACAAATTTACAATTCCTAAATTAAAATTTCTTTAAATGTAGTGATTAAATATTAATTTTACCGAAGAATATTTTAAAATTCATGTTTAATTTGAGATAAGTACATAAGTAATGAGTTGAATGTATTTATTTTGTATGCCATTAATTTTAAGTATCCAAATCGCTGAAGGCCGAAGAATTATTCCTTCTCTATTTTTGTGTGGACAAGTTGACACTGGGGCATGTTGTGGTTCTGCCTGTGCTGAAACTGATCTGTCTGACAGACAGAGACAGACAGAGACAGACAGAGACAGACAGACAGACAGACAGACAGACAGACAGACAGACAGACAGACACACAGACAGACAGACAGACAGACAGACAGTATTCTTTCTCTAGTAATACTAGTGTTACCAGTTAGAATATGAAGTGATACAATCTAACCCAATTGTTTGTGTGTAGATGATTGAGCCCTCTGCTCGTCTTACACTGTGTGCAGTCTCGTAGAAACCATCTGATCAAAGGATCAGGTCTTTTCACATTTGAAATGCCTCATTTAACTAAAATGTCGATTTGGCTTCTGAATGATTCATTTCTAGATGTGCATGCACATGCATACTTGCACCAAGAGTATCTTAAATCTGTAAGTATTTGTTGTAAATGTTAAGGATTCTAAGTGGTTCTATTAGTACTTTCTCAGTTTGTCTGGCAGTAGATGCATGTTAACAACTTGTGCCCTTTTATAAAATTAAGTTTTGCAGAAATGACACAATTAACCCTCTATGGATTAGGCACATCCACTGCTCTTTAGGGCATCTCTGGTTGACTTCAGTATGAAGAGAGTTAACCATGCTGGATTAGACACCTTCACTGCTCTTTAGGGCATCTTGAGAGGGTTAACCCTGCTGGATTAGACACACCCACTGCTCTTTAGGGCATCTCGAGAGGGTTAATTCTGTTGGATTAGGCACACCCATTGCTCTTTAAGGCATCTCTGGTTGCCTCCAGCATGGAGAGGGTTAATATATGACATTTTAGATTGATTTTTGTTTGTGTATATGAGTCGGGGCAAAATGCTCATTACATATACTAAGTTTCATTAAAACTATTGTTATTAGTTAAGCGTGGGGATACGGGTTGCTAAGGGTCAGTGAGTTGAGGATATAGATCTGTGGTGTGTCTGGCCAGGGACGCTGGTTCACATCCTGTATGGCCGGGGGCGCGATATCGTCACCGATACACGCACCTTGCCGTGCTAGTGTACACCGGTCGTGCTTCACCCACTGATCAGAGATACGGATAGTAACTGTGTTTATATACGCCGTGAATACATCTACCTATCTTAAAGAATAACTTTGTTGTATCTGTGTCGAAGCTTATGGGTGCTGATTGTAATCTTTTTCATGATTATGGTTATCGTACGTGATCTGCTCAATGTTCTGTTGATGCGCGATTGCGTGCAGTTGATAAGATGGAGCCATGTTTAAAGTGAGACTTAAAGACTGCGTTCTGCGATGATTGACAAATGCTCTTGTCACGGTTCCATTGCTAAGTGGATTTGATTGGCAGACCTGATTGGCATATACAGGTGCTTGATAAATATATCAGTTGTGTGTATCATGATGACCTTGTTCTTGTATCAATCTCGTGAAACATACCTGTCGTACTATTCAACATTTAACATTGGACATCGCCATGGGTCACAAGAGTTTATGTCATTAGGTTTATTGATTTGATTTGATTTGTTTCTGAATTTTTTTTTATTTTTTTATTTTTTTTCCGTAAATAATCATTGTAGGCATCGGATATGATTGAAATATTCCTGCCACTATGTAATGCACTAATTCATTCCTTCGTTCATTTCTGAATTCTACTTTACAACTATTGTTCTGCTGGTAAAATCACTAATCACTTCCACCAACCGCTGATTTCTTGTTGATTACACCAGGAAGACAGTTAATTAATATACGAAAAATCCAAAACAAACATTAGCATTTCGAGGCAAATTAGATCTACTGTATGAGTAGGTAGTCTAGATCCTAGGCACTATGTGAATTACTTATTATTATTATTATTAATGCAACTTTTGTGACTACATCATACTTGAAATTGAAACTACAAATTTTGATATGTTCCGATTTCTACTGTAGTTACTGTAGTATAATGAAAAGGAATTATTTATTTTATGAACAGAAAAGAAACTTTGGCATTCAGATTATTTCCTGTGTATCCATTATAACTAAATGTGCATGGTGAATTGTTAGAATAACTTTAATGCGTCGCTGCTGTCGGTTGAAATCACAACATTAGTCGCGCCGATTATGTTAGAGTCGATAGAATGTTACAATTTCTGAAAGAGTTATGTTAAGTTAAAGTGTCAGGAATCCCCAGCAGGTATGGGTGGTTCTCGTTTCTTTGTTTTCGTGGTGTCCCTGTTGAGTACCGTTGTGAGCTGACCCCAGACGTGTAGATAGTAGTAAAACAGGGCCTCAGGTAAGCACTTGAATTTCACTGAATGCAGCACAGCCCTTAGGAGCACCTGCTGGTTTTAATGGCGGAAGGGGGCCCTCTGATTGGTGGGAATGATAAAGCGAGCCCGTCGGACCTGTGGACAGATTGCCATACCCGTCACTAGCCACGAGACCGCGATAGCAAAGCTCATGCTTTGATTGATAGATCCAAGGCTTTTATTAATGTTTGATAGATCTACTTTTTTGTGCTTATGACATGTATATTGCCACTGCTTTCTCCGTGAAGCAGCTGCTCGCAGTAATTGAATTTCTTTTTATCGGAGGTATAACCTGACAAGTGCTTTTGAAATTTACTGTATCTATTGTAATGCGGGTGTTGAGTTGACTACTGAACTGAAATAACAACCGTGTAGAGATGGGTAATGTTTATTTTAGGGTATGAAATGTTCAACAAGGTTATTGGTAAATGGGACAAGAGACCGAAAAATATATTAAATTTAGGCATAAAAATAAAATGATGTTGTTGTACAAGGAGTGTTAATGATGATAGTTGGAGAGAGCACACATACTATTTCCCAGCCCAGTCATACTACTTTACTAATAACACTTATTATCTCCTTGCAGACGGCTTGAAGTTCATATTACTATTAAATTTATTCTCAAAGTCTTCTATTCTCTGTGCAACCACCGTTTTTCAATTTGTGTCACAATGTGTTCAAATGACCCTATCCCAGCTGAAGAATCTTCATCTGTATGGGTATTATTTTCACAGTCTCATTGGATACCTCGGGAAGATGAAGACCCCATGTTTGTTCTAGGTTTGTTAAACAGCCGAGCGTTTATGTTTTTAATTGATTCTTGGTCGGTCCTACCCCGAAACCCACGCCTGAGTGCGATGTTTCTACATCCCAGCACAATGCTTTTACATTTGAGTACAATAACCCACGTGTAGTTGGACAATATTGTCGCATATTGCACGCAAAGTTCCGCAATTGATCTGCCTTAGGCTGGCCAGTCGGCTCTCGTTACTGTCCGACATTGATTAAGATTAAATATTTTGGTCTTTTCATCCCGTATGGGAAATTTTTCTCTGGAGGTAAAACACTTGGGAATACGGCCATATGTTCTCGACTCCCCCTCTCCCTCCCAACACATTTGCTGCAGAAAATCGGCAACTCTTAACCAATTACTGAGAACAATGAGCTATTGTCTCCGATGATCCTGGTAAGCTTGTTTAAGCATTAGTTAGACTGGTCTGGGTTTGAATCCGCCTCCCTGCAATCTCACCTGTAGGCCTCAGCGAGTACAGTTCTTCAAGCCACTTTAATTGCTACAATAAAACCTTTTGACACTTTTAAGAAAAGCCGATAATGGAAAGATCTGCTCATCCATTAGGAAAGTTTTGAATGCATTTCAGTGGAGGGATTGAAGAAAAAAAAACGACATTATGAAAATGATAACGGTGAAACCTGAGTAGTGAGAATACACTTACAACAGCATTTGAGATGGTAATGAGGAAAGCGCTGCCAGGTAGCTTCTATTGTGGGCGCAGATCTTGGTCATGCTCCTGAGGTTGTCATGGAAACTCGAATGGAGATATGTTTTAAATGTCAATTGTAGATACGACATTGACTTTATCTATGTGACTGAAATTGGTTTCCATGGACCGGCTTTCGTACAGATGCAGACAAATCGGATAGATGGATGTATCATGGATGGATAGAAGGAAGGAAGGAAGGGAAGATGGATAGATGGAAGGGAAGATAGATGGATGGATGGATAAAAGGATAGAAGGAAGGGAAGATATAGATGGATGAATGGATGGATAGAGGGATGGGAAGATAGATAGATGGATGGATAGATGGATAGAATGAAGAAAATATATAGATGGATGAATGGATGGATAGAGGGATGGGAAGATACCGGTAGATGGATGGATAGATGGATAGAAGGAAGGGAAGATATAGATGGATGAATGGATGGAGGGATGGGAAGATAGATAGATGGATGGATAGATGGATAGAAGGAAGGGAAGATATAGATGGATGGATGGATGGAAGAATCTGTGGAAGGATAATAGAAGGAAGGACTTGTATGGATTTATGATGGCTGGTTGGATGGATGAATAGATGGATGGACCAAAGGAAGGTCATTTTCAGTTCCATCAGGCATTAGAGTTTACTTTGTCCACCTATTATAGTATGATCAGGTTGATAACATCTACATCTGTATTAGAGTCAGTTGTCATTGACGACATGACGAGAACAATTAAAGTTGCAGCTTTAACTGATTTAGCACATGGTTTCTAATATTGGCCGGTGAACTGAACATCAACTTTTAGTGGTTGCCATGGACGGTATTTACTCAGCATTGTGCCTCTTGTATAGTTCATCATTGAATGTTTGCTTTGGGAATGTCCGTAATAAAGTGGAGATTTAAACATGTCATAGCTATGCAGTGGGCAGGTGTGAGCAATGACGAGGTCAAGTCTCTAATTAATTCTCGTAATTGTCATTGTGGACAAGTAGCATGTGGTGATATCTGTAGTTAATGCATGTAGTATTAGATTTATTCATCTGATACCTCTTCCGCAAAGTCCATAGTAATGATATGTCGTATTGTATCATCTGTAATATAACTGTCAGTTTGTTGTTTATAGCTGGAAATTGTATTTAAGTTAATAGAGATTAGATGGGTTTCTCTGGTAACTAAATGTACCATACATTCATTTCATCTCTTGCATGGGGAAAAAAATAAATCATATTTAATGTTATTTGTATTTACGAGAAATCAAAAATATGAAGCAATGATATTTTTTACATTATTATTGATAGATGGATTTTAATATTTTTTTTTATAAATATAAAAGAAGAGAATGTCTATGTACATATAACTATAATAATAATAAACCACAACGTTTCGTCGGCAACTATGCTGACATCATCAGGCAGTTATAAATGATTAATTTGTTTTTTTTATGGAATGCTAAATATTAAATTTGAGAAATCACATTAAATTTAAATTTAAAAATCAAGAAATAATTTCAAAGCATTCTTTTGAAACTTAAAATTTTGTCTATTGATGGTTTGTCTCTTGGACAATGAACAATAACAACACAAGAATATTGGAATGGTCTTCCTAATATTGTATTCTTATATATTTCTGAATGTCATTCAATGCAATAAAGAACATAATAAATCTTAATTACATTATTTACTAATCTGTCGTCGCTGTTCTCGTATTTTCATGCCAGTGGTAGTCTGTGATTAATTTGAACTCGATGTCTCACCAGCCAGTGTTTCTGATCTCTAAAAAATAGAATAGCATCGTCACCATGGTCACAGTGTTAATCTGCTTACACTCGGGCCCCTTCCTCAGGCTTTGTTCTGCGCCGTAAATTGGACAAACGTAATCTTTTCAGCTCTCATTGTATTTGCCTGAGAATCGATTTCAGAGGGACTCCGTTATTTTTTAATATATCGGTTACAGTGAAAGGTTATTGACCAATTTCAGTCTTTAGAAGGAAGTCGCTGAAACAATTATGATGATTTTCAATAAGCACACGTGTTAAATGGCAATTTGAGTAGTCACTTAGATTGCCATTTCATGATGTTGTTATTTGCAAATTGTCGTGAATTGTGCATTCCTCCATGTGCCAAAGACAGACATCTTGATAACTACTGTATAGCATAGCAATGTTTCTGGTTGATTGTCCATATTTAACACTTGTTTATAATTGTGTCAGAGACAAAATAAAAATCTTATCTCATGTTTAACCCTCTTTCTTCTGGATTATGGCACTGCTCTTTAGGCATCTCTGAGTGCAGGGCTCTAGACTAACATTCTGAGTTACTTGCCCGCAGAGCATCAATGGTGCAAAATGTTAAAAAGTATGTTGCCCGCAATGCAATTTAACTTGCAACATACAATTTAACCCAATGCAATTTAACCCTGTACGTCGGGCATATATTAGTCCAGAGCTCTGAAGTGCCTTCAGCATGAAGAGGGTTAATGTATACATGCATATTTATTGAAATGACTCAGTTGGGTACAGGAATTTAAGTTTCATGTCATTTAAAAAAACAAAATATTTATAATTGAATTCACACCTAATATGGACATATATTTTATTTGCAGGTGTACAGAGAGCTATGTCGGCGAGTTCTGTCAGGATCGCAATCCGTGCCGACAGGGGCTGTGTATGAACAACAGCACGTGCTTGGTGCAGCAACATGCGGAGCAAGCCCCCAGGGCCCTCTGTCAGTGCCGAATAGGTAGGAGGAGCAAGTGTTAAAAGGCGTACAATCACCATTTCTTGACATGTGTATTTCATGGTCAAACTTATTTTAACAGATTTGTCTACACATATATCATTGAACAACAAGCTATATTTTATTTAGAATTGTTTTCCCGTGTAGATAAAAAATAACAAAAAATAAAATATGAAAATATTGAAAAACCAGTACAGAAAATGTATCATTACCCAATATAGTATTTTAAATGTAAATACTTTCAGGTAAATAAGTTTGACCATGAAATATGTCAATAAACCATGATTGTAATGTGTTTAACCATATCTATGCTGGAGGCAACTACAGGTGCAACACTAGAATTGTTATCGGAATTCTTCCAGCAGGAAAATGGTTAATTTAAAGTTACACATTTTTTTCTTGCATCTCATATATGGACATAAAATCCTCCGTTAAGTATCGGTTGGAGATTTGACAAAACAGAAAGTTTACAATGTTCATATTTTAAATTAAATAAGTAAATCTTGTGAATGTCTCTGATGATTTAACTAAAATATTATTTCATTCAAGTTTGAATTATGCTTCAAATTTGTATTCATATTCATTTTCAATTATGTTTATGTGTCTTATTCTATGGGTAGTCACACTATATTGGCCCCACCCTCACATTCTGTTTGAATCCCTTTGATATATAGCATTCAACATTGCTAGTACGTAATCAAACACAAATATTGACATTGGATTTTAGTGCTCTACCAGGATAAAGAAAACTAGTCCACCAACAGTTGTCTCCCTTATCACATGTTCTCTATGTAGTGTTAAAAGTTGGTCACCGTTGAGTGAGTTTACTAGTATTGTGAAATGAACAATTTACAAGTGTCACATTACATCACTATGCAAATCATTATTATTGGTTACTACTAATTATCTACATTAAAGGCGAACATATTTACATAAAAGTACATACACATTTGATTTGTCTACACAAGTATATTGGGGAAGAAGCATTGCATATTCTTGCTGTGATGTGAAGCACTAATTTATTAATTCAGTTACATTTTCCACATGTCCTGTCCCAAATGGGTGAAAGATTCCCGCAGCGACGTTAAACTCCATATTCACTCACTCACTCCCACTGGTTTTCAATATTTGAATTTCATATTTTCTTTATTCAATTTTATGTTTTTTTTATTATTTCTTCTTTATATCATCTATTTTTCTTGGATGTTTCTATTTTCTATTTTCTACTATCTCATTGCAGGGCATTGTTTATTTCCCCCTCCGTATAATTTTCAGGTTACGCTGGGACGCTCTGTGAGATTATTGACAAGAACAGCGCCTGCTATAGCTCTCCGTGTAACAATGGCGGCACCTGCATCAATGACAACAGTTTGACAGATTTTACCTGCCAATGTATACCTGGATATCGAGGTGAGTTATTAGTATTCTTCAGTATAGTATACGTCCTATGAAGTTGAAATGTTAATGGATTATTCTTACACAAGTGGCTAGCTTATGAACAACATTCTTCATTTGTAAACTTCTTCGTTTTTAACACACATATATAGTAAAATAATTAATTGATTTATCGTCGCAAATGGGTGAAAGATTCCCGCAGCGACGTTAAACTCCATATTCACTTATACAAGATTCAAAGAATCTTGAAAGTCATTTAAATTCAAATTATTTTCATGTTATTCTTCAGTGTTCGAAATAATGAAAATAATTAGGGGATCATTCTCCATAGGCTCAATGTTAAAGGTGGTCAAATCTGTAATTTTCAGGGGGTCACACAGATACCTTTAACATTGCAGATTTTCAAATGACCCCCGGACCCCCTATTAATTCGAACACTGTTCTTGCAATTTTATACAGAAAGCTTGTAGAAAGTGTGGTTGTGTGATTTGATAGGATAGAGGAGTGATGGTTGAATCCCACATAGAAAAAGGCTTAGAATCCCAATCAAATACTTGCCATTATATTGCATGTTAAAGTTTGGTAATGCTGTAATTAACCTGTGTTTTCAGGACGACATTGCGAACTGATCGACTTCTGTGCGTCGATGCCATGTCGTAATGGCGGGAAGTGTGCGTCATCTCAGGAAGGATTTACTTGTGAATGTGCGCAGGGATTCCGCGGCAAGTCCTGTACCGAGGACATCAACGAATGTAAAGAGGACCCAAACCTGTGTCAGAACCAAGGACAATGCTATAACAATTACGGAGATTATGAGTAAGTGAATAATGCAGTGGGGGTGTTAGTGTTTGGACTTCGGAGGTCAGAGGTCATCAATGTTCGTAAAAGTTACCTTGGTGCAATCATGATGCACTGTCCAGGGTTTCTCCGAACGCGCAAACAAATTTAATTTTGGACGCACTTTATTAATAAAATATTGTTGATAAGTATATCAACATGCGTCCCCAGGACTCTCAAAAATTGAAACCTAAGTGGAACCCTGGCTGTCTGTACTGTGGCAGTGCCATTATCATCCTTGGTCTCAGTAACAGCTGGGGTTAGCAGGTTTACTGCAACATTCAGCGCTACGGATGTTGCAGGTTTCCTCCTGGCAAGGTGATGATATAGGTGATACTTTTTGAGTACGATTTCATGCTCAAGCTTAGATTTTAAATGGAGATTCGTGAACAAAACCTTGAGTTAGGCATGAGTTTGTACTCAAAAACATTTAATAATCTCGGAGGAAGATTTCTTGTTCAAGGTATCAACATCCTAAATGAAATGTAACCTACGGTATTAGCAATCGTATTTGATAAATGGTATTATATAATTTATTGATGCTTCAGTAAATTGAATCATGCATAAAATCAATATTTATTGTCTACACATGTATGGTGGTATTCTACTACAAAGGCCAACATTGCAATTTTACAACTGATTATTAATAGAATTATTAACTTTGAAATGCATTTATCAATTCTCTACCAAATATTATTGATAACATGT
Source organism: Lepetodrilus galriftensis (assembly GCA_032361785.1). NCBI lineage: Eukaryota > Metazoa > Mollusca > Gastropoda > Lepetellida > Lepetodrilidae > Lepetodrilus > Lepetodrilus galriftensis. The sequence continues at coordinate 12,742 of JAUTBZ010130038.1, forward strand.
ATATATTAGTAAGTTTAATGCATATTCATATATGTAGCCAGGGTGATATAGTGGTCAGAGGACTTATCCCATTGGTAGGGTGTTGGAATCGCAATCCAGCAACTCAGGGTTTGAATCCCAAGATCTGTCTGTCCTCTGTTACACACATCTTAGTAACTTCAGTGTATATGTTAGTAAATAAATCACTGTATGTGGTGTATTATCATCAGTTCTTTAGCTTTATGCAATATGATTTTTTTTCTGTTTGAGTGACTTTTAGTACTAACCATGTCTGTCCACGTGTGTCGTGTAGGTGCGAGTGTCCGGAGCGGTACACGGGGCGGAACTGTCAGCAGCTCTACATCCCCTGCAGTCCCAGTCCCTGTCAGAACGGCGGCAGTTGTCACCGCACCTCCGAGCTCGAGTACCAGTGCACGTGTCTCTCAGGTGAGCCAATCACAGTCCTTGTATTGCTTGTAGTCCTTGTATTGCAGCAAGTTTGGCGGCGTTTTCGCCGTCATGAATGACCCGACTTCATGCAGGGATTTGAAGCATGGAGAAGACTTCTTGTTGGAGATTTATGAATTAATCGGAGAATGTTGATCAATTTTATGTATTTTACATTTAATTTATTGTCAGTCCTTTTCATATTCATTCCAATGCAATTGAATGTCACGGCCACCATCGGGTACAGTAGTCGACAGCAGATTGATTCTCCAGCTGTATAGCCGTGATTGAACTCAATGTTCACATTGCATACTTCCCAGAAGTAACACATTACATATCCATTGTTATAATATAAGTGTAAGTACATGACATGACATGAGTGGTCAGTTGGATTAATGAAGCAAATCACTGTTAGTGCAAATTGTGTAGTAAAAAGTTTGGTTACAGATTGAAACTGATCGGCTACCAGGGGAATCGGATTATCAAAGGCCAGATTATCAGGGGTCTACTCTATTGTTATTATTATTATTATTATTATTATTATTATTATTATTATTGTTATTGTTACCGTATTCTTATTATGGTACTTTAACTGTTAATGGTGACTGATGAACACAACTGAGTACAGCAGCAAATATTGCATACATTGTTACTTTGTTGGAATGTCTGAATCTTCCTGTTATTATCACGGTGGCTATAATCGACATGACAAATATTGTGTTTGTATGTACAAGTCTGGTTTCTTGTGTTTGTATGTACAAGTCTGGTTTCTTGTTTGTATGTACAAGTCTGGTTTCTTGTGTTTGTATGTACAAGTCTGGTTTCTTGTGTTTGTATGTACAAGTCTGGTTTCTTGTGTTTGGTTGGCAAGTCTGCTCTAGACTTCTGTTGGGGATTATGTCACCAATGTCATCATGTCCTGGGATGACACTGGGCATAATGTCACCGATAGCCTATGTCCAAGGATTAGACTGGGCATCATGTCACCAATGTCATTTCCAGGTATTAGACTATGCATATCTAAGGATGACACAGGGCATCATGTCACTGTCATCATGTCCTGGGATGACACTGGGCATCATGTCACCGATAGCCTATGTCCAGGGATTAGACTGGGCATCATGTCACCAATGTCATGTCCAGGTATTAGACTA
>JAUTBZ010130049.1:0-14320 GCA_032361785.1 Lepetodrilus galriftensis
AAGTTTGTGGCTCAGCTAAGTCTAAAATTTCAGACTTAAGCCCAAAACTTAAGCCCCTTTATGAATACCGGCCCAGAGTTGTTGTATCACGTGGGCTTGCATGTACCATCGTTGTATTGATGCTTTATGGCCGGTGTGTGTACATGTAGCGTAAATAAATCGTAGCATATGATTCAACACTGGACAATAAACATGGCCTAATTATTTGCCAAGTATGCACGACAGCGTTATTACTATAATTTAGTGAATGGTGCATTGTACTTTCCACTATATATATTATCCAATAATACACTTAAACCTCGGAAGTGTTATTCATTTTCCTAAATGTTTACAATTTATATCAATGACAATTCACATTAATTGATCTTTGTGGTTCTTTTTTTTCCCCCAGGAGATTGAATTTTTTACAAATTCATTAAATCAACTTAAATTGGCACAAGGGAAGTTTGTGGAGTCCAAGGAATGTCTGAACAAAGTATCTCCCGAAAACCTAAATCAAGAAATCCTTGTGCCGTTAACAAGTTCTGTATCCTTTGACTATATCTTGATGTGATTATTTGATCGGCAATAATATATTTTTAAATCTTTGTTTTTTTTCATGTAGAGTGAAATATTCCCGCTGTGATGTGAAACAATAAACCAATCATTTCATTTATTGTGAACAATGTTGTACATTATACATATAGAAAATCATAGCTATGTACCAAGTAGGTAATCTGAAAATGCTTCAAATACAAATCCAAATCTCACATAGAGTTCCACAGATGTCCTTTACAACAGTTCATTTACATTTATTCTTAAATTCAGAGTGATAACTTGCAAATTGTCGTGGAGTACTGCTGTTAGCTGTAGGAGAAGATATAGTTCCAACATTGGGGCGGGTGGTAGCACAGTGGTAGAACATTTGGACTTCAGAGCCATTGATCCTGAGTTCAAATCCCACCACAGGGACCCGGCATCAATGTTTGCGAGAGTTACATTTCTGACGTGATAATGATAGAGGATACACTATCTGTAGAGTGGCAATGCAGATATCATCCTTGGTCTGTCAGTACCAGCAGGTTTACTGCAACATTCAGTACTACGGATGTTGCAAGTTTCCTCCTTCTCTAAAACTGACAAGTCGTGATGTTAGTGAAAGAATCTAGAAACTCCCAATTCAAAAAGATTTGTAAAAAATAAATATCATACTTTGTCTGTTAGTACCAGCTGATGCTCGCAGGTTTACTGCAACACTCGGTGTTACGAATTTCCTTCTGTCCTAAACATGAGTGAAAGAATCTTGAAAGAAACTCTAAACCCCAACCCTAAAAAAAAACAAAACATTGAGATAGGATAGAAGAGTTCTATGAAAAGTATTGTTTTTACGTGAGTATACGTGTGTTTTACAGGTTTACATAGAACCGTTGTCCAGGGAAGATCTCCTCTTCATTGCTAGTTCTACGTATCCCAGTTTACCGGCGGCCATCTTGTCTGGAATGGTCAACTTTAACATGGAGGTAAGTGTTTTGGAAAATTCCATTTGTAATTCTACTGTATGAATGTATGTCTTGTTCTTTCTGATGGTCATTGTTGGTGTGATGCATTCCTGTTTCAGCTTTATGAACAGACCACAGTTCAAAGGTTATGGGGTCACCGCGGAGGACCGTGGGAGTTCAACCTGCGTGACCTTTTCCGATGGTGCGACCTTTTGCTAGCCAATCAAACGCCGGACAGTTTTGATCCTGGGGAATATGTTCATCTGCTGTATGCAGACAGAATGAGGACTCTATCTGACAGAGAAAAGGTATTTAGAATGTGATCCAATGAAGTTTTGAATTCATAATTAGCTGATTGACATGTAAAATTGTCTTTAAGGTTAAAAGAAATATTTGAATGAAGCAGACATAAAATGCTTAATATTTCTGTATGATTTATGAGAAAAGGATCTCCCAAAAAATTACATTTGGATAAATAATTCTTATTCATAATGAAGTTTGCATTCTAACAGGAAAATATCACTGACATTTGAAAGAAGAATAAAGTATCTATCATTTTATATAATTGTATGGAACTCGGTGCTATATAAATAGATTATGTTATTACTATTATTATTATTATTATTATTATTATTGTTATGGTTCTGTAGTGACATTTAACTTATCAATTGATCTTCCGAGTGTTTTCATTGTAGCTGAAAGTGTATCCCCCCAAAAATATATATTCTATTTCAATGAATATTCTTTGTATTGAGGTGATGGAGCTCTATGCTCAACACTTTCCGCGTGACACGCATCACCCTGCCGACCATGGCGCCACCTACCAGGAATCAAGATACTTCAGCGTCGACGTGGACCATGTCCAGATCGGTCACTCGCTTCTGCCACGGATGCCACGTGACCCCGTATCCGGCAGACGGGCAAGTCTGCAGATTCTCCACCAGCACTTGTCTCCCTTGGAATCCATCGCCAAGTGCGTACAGATGAACTGGATGTCAATACTGGTCAGTATCTTTTCTGGATATTGGGCATGGCTGCGTTATTAGGTCCATGAAAATTAAAGGGTCGATGACTGATTTTTACTAAAAAAATCATAATAAAACACTGAGATAGTTTTGATCTTGCATCTACTCAGAAATAGATACAGTCATGAATAAATAAAACATGATCATTTTTGTGGTTTATCTGACAAAATTATTCGAGATAACTTTATTTTTTTCATCTATTCATAGAATTTGTAAAATATTATTATTCTTATTATTATTATTATTATTATTATTACATTTGTATCAAAATTACTATTAACATTATTATGATTATTATTATTGTTGTTATTCCATATACTTTTATGCATACAATAAAGCATATATGAATAAAAAATTATTAATATTATTACCGGTAGTATTAGTATTAATTATTATAATCATCATTATTAATTCTTCTTATTATTATTATCATTACCGTCACCATTATCATTATCATCATCATTATTATTGTATTTATTATTATTTTTATTTGTTATGGCATATGGCTGAAATATTCCCACAGCAACATAAATCACTAATTCATTCATTCATCATTGTTATTTTAATTATAATCACCAGTGTTCGAAATAATAAGGGGTCCGGGGGGTCATTTGAAAATCTGTAATGCTAAAGGTATCTGTGTGACCCCCTGAAAATTACAGATTTTACCACCTTTAACATTGGGCCTATGGAGAATGACCCTCCTCATTATTTTCATTATTTCGAACACTGCCATTTTGTAACATTTGTTCAGTAATGTAAAATTGCACCTATGTACACATATGGATGATATACATATGTACGTAAAAATAAATTTATCACTTCAGCAGGGTGAGTAAATTGGATATGCAAACATTCTGAACAACCCCAAGAAACTTCCATACCTCGTAATTGCAGGGTTAAAAGTTACCACTCGCCCGGCGGCTCAATCCATTTCTCGTAATGTTAACCCTGTCCCTGCTGAAGGCGAGTTAAGTTGCCCAATTACATGCAGAAACAGATTTTATTCAACAGAGAGAAGATACTATCCTACGGGCGAGTAGAAATTTGATGTTTTGTTATTCATATCATTATTCAGGCTAGTATGTTTTAAAATTAAGTTCTAACCCTGATAATTATTTGGTTGAGAGTAATTTTAATATATTTCTGATTATTGTCGTGCATGCGAACAGAGTAATTAGATTCCTTTTATATTTTTACCCAATGCACAATAAATCAAACAATGCCATCCAGTTAACACAAATTTTTGTTTAACGTGAGTCACGATTGCCGCATTCCCCTGGTGTTGTATAAACTTGCAATTTTCGCCATCAGATTTATTATTTTTTCAAGCCTCCTCCAAATTCCCTGATAAGTGCATGAGGTTTATCTTGCCAACAGTGCCATGGTGATCGCTATATAACGTTTTTAATAGCAGGCCAAGGATGTAATGAAATGCAGCAGAAATGAAGATAAATTCATTGATTTATATGTTCTGGCATAAGTGAAGTCCAGGATTTTTTTCCCAGGCCGAGTAATTCGTCTTTCAAGATAGCTCAGGAAAGCATGGTGATGAGCCATAAAAGACTGCCATTGATTTTACTTCATTCATGTCTTGTCATCATTTCTCTGCTGTACGGACGGACATATTGAATCGACTGGGTTCCGTCTATGTTCGACTGCAGTACTGGCATCGACTGCGGTATTAATGTCAGCCTCGGTGTCACGATGATTTGTGTGCGAGATTGCAATAACTATCGAGAGTGTAAATCTCATACTAGGGTGTGATGGCATCGCAAGGGGCCTCGAGATTTCATTATGTGTATTACGATTACGGCGTGTCGGTCGATGGTCAAGGTCACTGCACTTCCAAGTTTTGTAAATACTTATGTGCACTCTTCGCGAAGAAGCATTCATCCAATGTTTTTCTTACATTTGACATGGATGTGTTGTTATGATCACAGTTTATGATAGGAGCAGGTTCCGTAACAAAGTGGAGTTTCTGGTATAAATTTCCACCACCAGGCGCGTAGCTTGGGATATTTTAATGTGGATGTGCCAGAACTGTAACTGTACCATGTTTACGTTTTGTTTACAAAAAAATAACATTAGGTAGGAAATTGATGTGGGTGCATCTGTGTATCAGTTTATAGGCAGCTACGCGTCTGACCACCAAGGGTGTACTTTTTCTATTCCACAAGACTGCCTAATTATGGATTCTTATCATCTAACTTGTGTAAGATTTACAAGCCATACATTTTGGTTGGACAATGAAATGTCAACTAGAATATTGAAAATGTATATATATTATAATTTTTTGGTTGAAAATATGGTAAATTTTGAGAGAAAATAATAATGGCAATGTAAACAACTGCAGAAATTCTGCAACTTTTCCAAATTCTTCATCAAACAATTAAATTGCAGGGTTTGGCATGAATGTGAAGCCATAAGTATCAGCTAAAGTCTGCATCACGAAGAATTGGATGGATTACTAGAGGTCATGGTCATGTAGATAGGTCACAGTCATGGAGGTTTACCTGTTGGCTGTCATTCAACAATCACAGATAATTTTACAATCTCTGATCATAACACAGTTCAATGCATGAAAAAAACCAACACCAATCAGTGAATCATTATAATATAATTTTTATCAGAATGCTGCTCATTTGCAGCTGATTAGTCTTGGTAAAATTGCAGGTTTTCAAAAGTAGAAGAGTTAAATGAAAATTATGCAAACTATTTTAGCGTCTAGACTATCTTGCTTCTAATTATCGCACTTTTCTTGTAAATGATATGTTTTACATGTAGAGATCTCATAAGCGACTAATTTGATTAACTTTTAAAATGTCATTTTATTAAATTTTAAGGTCTCATTTTATTCACTTTTAAAGTTGTTTTTTCTTCATCAGTTTTGGTTTGCGGAATTAAAGATTTTTATTATCTTCATTTATAGAAACAACTTGTCATGTAAATTATGATGGAAACTGGCAGATTATCGGTGCAAGTAATGGCAGCTATGTGCGCATGCCAGAAGTTATGATATAAATTTCCAACAAGTTTGATTGATGCCAGAGCAACGTTAGATTCCAGTCAGTAGGGTCCGGTTGATGTGAGACCGCCACCTTTCATCTGCGTCCCCACCATCCCATAAAATCCCAGTGATTAATTTGCTGAAACTTGTTAGGCAGACCCCCACAACACTGTGAAAACAAATTAAGGAAATCTATTTCAGAAGTGGAGGAGGCATGGAGACTTTCATGATTTGATGTATTTACATCAGTGTTGATATTTCTGTGATCTGCGTTATATGGGTTTTCATCTATATATAGGTTTGTTAATCTGTTCTTTGCAGGGTTTTCATTTGTGGTTTGTTGCTTGATAATTTATATTTTTAGTATATTTTCTATGGGTTCTCGTTTGTAGTTTTTTGGGTTCTTTTTATTTATTGAGTCTTTAATAGATAATTTATCAGTTCTGTAATGTGTAATTTTACTAATATCTCCTATGGGTTCTCATTTGTAGTTTTTCGTTTTTGGGTATTTTTATTTATTGAGTCTTTAATACTGTAACCGTGCGTAGATCATTTAGTAATGTGTAATTTTACAAATATCATCTATGCGTTCGCGTTTGTAGTTTTTCGTTTCGGGGTATTTTTATTTATTGAGTCTTTAATAAGTAGCTTATGGTTTCTCAGAAATGTGAAAAAAACTGTGCTTATTATTACCTTGTGTTTCTCATTTGTGAATTGTGGGTTTGCCTCTTTCAATGTTTGCATTTTTTTTCTGTACTCTTCAGTAACATTTTTAACCCTTTTCCTGCTGGATAAGACACTGCCACAGCTCTTCAAGACATTTCTGGTTGCCTCCAACATGGAGAGAGTTAATTTATGGGTTCTTTATCCAAGTTTCTAGTCTATGATTATGAATTTATCATGTGCATATCATACAGTATTTGACTAGTTCCATTAATAATCTCTATGTTGTGAATATTATAAACTTGTAGAAACAAATAAACATTCTATGAAATCTAACTGATAAATTAGCAATGAGAAATTAAGGAAAATAAATTACCAGCTTCCGAAAAGAACTAATGACCAAAATATAAGGATACAAGGTTGAAATACTTTTAGCAAATAATGATTGTACTATTACAGAAATATTTACAAGAAAGAGACTTACCGTATCAGTTACTGTTCCCAGTGTTGACCTTGATGTATTTCTGGATTTATAATCGATAGTTAATACGACTCTACCACCATGATGATTGCCAGCTTTTGGTTATAATAATATTAGCATTTCATGTGTTTGGCAATGAGATTGGAAGTAGCAGTAATGACTTTGTGTTCATTTCCCCCGAGATCATCAATTCTCACATCCACTGATTTCTATATTCTGTGTTCTGTGTTAGTAATGATACCAGCTCATTGTACGTCATCTAAGTAAATCAACGCAGTAGGGCATACAGTGGAAGCTTAGCTCGCCATCATAGTGTTCTTGTTCCAATGGCCGTTATCAGCGTCCATAGGAATCTGAGTGTCATGAATCAATGTTCCATGGAGGATTAGCTTTCTATTATGTTGTTCTTGTGGCATATTTTAGCATTCACAGCACAGGAATCTGAATAAAGCAATTGCACTAAAGCATGCATATTATACACGTATATACCGGTAGATACGGTCTTATAAGGTTACCGGTACTGCAAGTGTTCTCTTGTCTTGTTACACTCATACTAGTAATAGTATTTGTCTCGTCTTTCAACTGTGCAATCACATTCATGGTATTTCTCTTATCTTGCAACTGTGCAATGACACTCATATAGTTTTTTCTCTTGTCTTACAACAGTACTACCACAATCAAGCTCATGGCATTTTTCTTTTCTTACAACTATACAATCATACTCATGGTATTTCTCATTACTCATGTCCATGACTCGGTCACCTGTCATGTAGGCATGTCCATGACTCGGTCACCTGTCGTGTAGGCATGTCCATGACTCGTCACCTGTCATGTAGGCATGTCCATGACTCGGTCACCTGTCGTGTAGGCATGTCCATGACTCGGTCACCTGTCGTGTAGGCATGTCGTGTATCTCCAGGCCCTTACCATTCCTTCTTTGACATGATCGCCTGTCAAGCCGTCGTGTAGATTAAATATTGATCTCAAAATTACCTCCCTGCGATTAGTACATGAAAGCAGCTTTGACGATACTGATGTCTTGACACCATCGACAGGCCACTCGGCAAACAGCTGGCCAGCCGATCGAAGCCACTGGTGTTTTTTATGTGTGCATTTATACAGGCAATGTCACGCGGGTATTAACATTCAGCTTTACGATAATATGGAACGCATGATCCAGGTTTTTGTACGGTAGTCAAACTGAAAATCAATATGGCTAGTACATGTACTGTATTTTACTTTTACAAGCACTATAACTGACATATCTAGTATTCCAGATTTTCTTTTAAAAAATGAATACATTTACTGTAATTTTAAAAAGAAATGCGAAAAGCGTTTTTGTTTGTTGTAAACCTAGTAAGTAATTGTGCACAAATTTATGCAATAAAAATTCATTTATTAATAATATCGAACCCTAAAATAATGTTGTCTACAGAAACTATTTGCACTGAAATAAGTATTTATGATTATTATGCTGTTCACCATCCTGAGTGTAGTTGTAGTGCAGTGGTTAGTCGTCAGACTTTGGCACCAAAGGTCCTGAGTTTAAACCTGACCCCAAAATCAGGCATCAGTATTTTTGTAGAATTACCTTCCCCATTCACTCATCATCATAGTAGGATGAGATATGATGAGCTGTATGTACTGCTGAAGTCCAGTTAAAATCGTTAATTCGTCTACCAGCTGGTGCTTACAGGTTTACTACAACTCTAAGTCCTACAGGTGTGGCAGGTGTATTCCTGTTGTAAACTGATATTAATGGAATAATCTTGAAATCCCAACTTGGTCTAGGTACCGGTATATTGACTATTTAAGCTTACCATGTCAGCAGATTAATTTCCACAACTGTATTATACTAAGAGTTTATTGCCAGTGACGAGCGTGTCTGCATGACCTTGGAATTGTCAGGCCGCGTTCACTTCAACCAATCAAATAGCTGATTTCAAATTAGGCACCAATTATACTTCTTATTAGCAATTAGCGGGCTAAGTGATATTGCTATTTGATGACATAAACAGAAGTTCTATGGATACGGATGTCAGTATATAAGGCGAGCTGTCACCAGGATAGTGTCTCAAACCTATAAACCTTTTAATAATTGAAATATCACCCAAGGAACGTCACACTCCCAATGATCAAATGATTCGATTTGTTCCAACGTCTTCAGTATTCAGGATCTGTCTTCGCATCTGCGTGAAGGGTTCCACCATTTCTCCTTCATTTTGCATCTGATTTCACTGCCAGCAGTCAGCACTTCCCCGATGAATTATGTATTCCTATCGGAGGTCCATCTGAATGTATTTATCTATCAATATCGCCAATAAATCTCGAGTCGATGCCGTTTCCATAGCGATTTGCAGCCAGGAGCTTATCACCATGATTACCGAGACATTATAGATACATCGATATATCAAACTAGATTAAGCCAGTTGTCAATTATTAACAAATTACGGGTCCAAAAATATCTCGTAATGGCTGACTTACTAGTTTGACAATACACCAAGCATGTGTGCGACAAATTGCTGACAAATCATATTTAGATAAATATGGGGGAAATCTGATCATGGACATGTTTTGTTCATTGATATTAATGTGGTTTGCTAAGTATATAATGGGGGATGAACTTAAGCCAGATTGGCAACGCATGGCCAGAATCAGTGAGGATAATTTACTTGAATAATTCCCCTGTTCTGCTATTTCACTATCTTCTATCTACCGTATAGATCAGAAATATTATTTTGTGATTTGTCTAACCATAACAAATAGTAATGCACATGCCACATGGTATACTGTATCTGTTTCCCCAATAGTGCACATAATATATCAAATGCTTCCCCAATAGTGCACATAATATATCAAATGTTTCCCCAATAGTACATATATATGATATATCAAATGTTTAAGAGTATTGGATGGATGTAGATATACTACGACCGGTATTACTGATGCTATGATTACTCGTTTATATTGATTGCTAGTGTATAACTATCACTATTACCTGATTACCGGTAGTGATGCTATATAGCTATTACTCGTGTATATCGGCTACTGTGTAATCAGTAGAAGTTATATTTTCTTATTAAGTAATAATCTGACAACTTGACATCACTTATAAATCTGCAAATACTGTCTTTTGCTTATGTTATATTCTGTCAATGTTATATGTTATTCATACAACACCAATGCACATGTATAACATTCCAAATATTGTATACTGATAGTGTTATTCTTAAACTGATTATAAATTAAATGCACAAATTGCAAATAGCTATATATGCTACCTAATGTTTTAATTAACCTCCTCCCCGCTGCAGGCATATATATGCCCAAACATGTAACATCACATTATTTTAGTTCAGCAGGGAGAAGGTTAAATGCACAAATTGCACAAAACTATTTATGCTACTAAAAATGTTTATATGGAAATCATACAAGTTATGTTTTGTTATGTACAGTTTTAACAAAATTGTATTATCCTCATAAGTTTTGTCAATTACACATTCCAATTTTGTAAGTGAGTGAGTTATTGTTTTATATTACAGTGGGAACCGTTCACCCATATGCGCCAACATTTTTTTAATCAAAATGGTAATCTGATAATGAAATGTTTCAGGTGCTTCCCAACTGGCCGGCGGTCGCCCATCTGACGGCAGTTCCTCAGATGACTACGGCCAGCGTAGCAGCAGTGGTCGGGCGTCGCCCCTACCCCCCAGGAAGGCAGTGGCGGCCACCCAGACCCCCGGCAACATTCACGCCCGCCTGGCCCGCAAGACCCCCGGCCCAGACTCCGCCTCCTCCCTCGTGTTCCGGCCCCAGTTCCAGGCGCCATCCGGAGATGATTCCGCTGAGTCGTCGCCCGAGCAGCGGTACGTGTCTCCGGGTCAGATCGCCAGCCGCGGCACCATGGTGACGGGCGGGATGCCCATCTCTACCTCACAGGTCGGTGCAGGGCTGGAAGGCGGAATCAGGGCGGCCAGTCGCTTCCGGGACCTGCAGTTCACCAAAAAACCCTTACACATACCTTACAGCGAGTTTGAGCCGTACAAGGCCGATATACGAAAGCGGGTAGAAATCAGTAGGACTTCGGGTTTAGACGGGTTGCTGGGTATTCACGTGATGTCGGGTCAGGGTCTGAAATCTTCGAAAACGAGTCTCCGCGACTTGTACTGTGTGGTGGCCGTGGACTCCATTAACAAAGCAAGGACGATGATTCGCACTGGTGCTATTAACTTCGACTGGGACGAAGCGTTCGACGTGGAACTGGAGGATTCCAAGGAGGTGTCATTCCTGATTTACCACTGGGATCCCAACTACAAGCACAGGCTGTGTTTCCACGGCTCGGTCCTCTTACCAGGGTACATCCTCAGCGGGCAGAAGAAGTTCGTGGCAATAAAGATGGAGCCGAAGGGGATCCTGTTCGTGGCCATGCTGTACAAGGAGCCGTCGGTGTCGTTGCAGCGGCTGCCGTCTGTGAAGAAGAACGCGCTGTTTGGCGTGGACCTGGAGGCGGTGATCCTGAGGGAGAAGTCTCTGCTGAACGTGCCGCTGCTGGTGCACAAGTGTATCGGGGAGATCGAGCGCCGCGGACTGGAGACTGTGGGTATTTATCGTCTCTGCGGCTCTGCCAGACGGAAGGTGCTACTCCGGGAGGCCTTTGAGAAGAACTCGCAGGCCGTCGACCTCTCGCCGGAGAACGTGTCCGATGTCCATGTCATCACAGGTGAGCATATGTCAATGGTCTCGCCATGCATTTAATTTCCAATTTTCAGGACTGGACACAGGGACATTCAGATGTGATTTCTTTTAAATTTATTTTTTGCTATTATTTCTTTTGATTTTTTTTTGCTCCAGAAATGTAAGAAAAAATTGTATTTAAAAAAAACTGTCTTACAGACTAACATTTTCTCAATCAGCTACTTCAAAATGGAATAAATGTGTCCTCAAGCTTCAATCTGCTCAATAATTGTTGGCCATTGGTCTGTCAGTGTCAGTATCAGCCAGTGCTTGCAGGTTTACTGCAACATTCAGTGCTACCAATGTTGCAGGGTTCCTCCAGACCTAAACTGACGAGCCGTGATATAAATGAAAGAATCTTGAAAGCTGGTCTAAACCCAAATTTTAAAAATAATAAAAAATAAAATAAAGCAGCCTAACATATTCTCAATCATATACATGTACTTCAAAATTGAATAAGTGTCGATCTCCACATGTGTTGGTACCCACGAGTAACCTCTGCTCTGCTGCTGTGTTAAAGGTGTACTGAAGGACTACCTCCGCGAACTCCCAGAGCCGCTGTTCACCAACGCCCTCTACCAGATGTTGTTGGACGCACTCAGCGTGCGGTTGCCTAGCGACCCTGAAGGAAGTGCCACGCTCATGCTCAGTATTCTAGAGTGCCTTCCCAAAGCCAATCAAGTGAGTCGGAAAAATATTACCATTTTATGTTTCAAATATGTCAGGTGTTCTTTAATATCAAGTTGTGATGATGTGATCAATTAATCTGACAAATAATCCACTGTATCAGCAGGTTGACTAATGGTCTCAGTCAGCAGGTTGACTGAGCGTTTCAGTCAGCAGGTTGACTAACGGTTTCAAATCAGCAGGTTGACTAATGGTCTCAGTCAGCAGTTTGACTAATGGTCTCAGTTAAGGTATTATTAGTATAAGTGGCTTGCTTTGATCAGCTGTATCAATATCTCTCAGTAATACTTCAGGTAGAAGCAGTGGAATGCGACCTCGGCCTCTTTGAAGTCATCATGGTAATGGTAACGATGGCAATAAGGCTATTAATAATAGTATTATTGATGCCTCTGTGAACAGGGTCTTAATCTGCTCCACTTCATGTTTGTATGATCACTGGTAGTCAGACACAGAGATTCTTGTCATGAATGCTTCTGTTCATGTTTGTATGATCACTGGTAGTCAGACACACAGATTCTTGTCATGAATCCTTCAGTCCATGTTTGTATGATCATTAGGTATTTGTTTGTAAAGTTGGACATAAAGATTCTTGGAATGAACGCTTCTGTTCATGTTTGTATGTTCACTGGTATGTGCTGGTTGGTCAGACACAGATTCTTGTAATGAATGCTATCAATCCATGTTTGTATGAAATGTGTTGGTAAAATCTGACTCGTAGATTCTTGTCATGTTTGTATGATTACTGGTAGCCTATGTGTTGGTTGGTCAGACACAGATTCTTGTAATGAACGTTCTCATCTGTTTCTTGTGTTTGGGATTAGAAAGCAGTGCTTTGAGATGAGTAGAGATAATATTACCATGATTATGTGGTTATTTCCGATGATGCCTGTATGTGACACACGTATTCATGTAGTCTCTTGGTTTGTACTGGTCTCTGCCTTGTTGTAGTTCTTGCGTAGATGAATGATATTTGAACATTTGACTTGTGGAGACATGATCTGGGCACCCTTATGAAGCTGTAACCTGCTCTGATTTCTGATCCCTGAGTAGACCTAGGCTTGAAGGGGTGTGCAGTAGACTATTTGATGATTGCATGTATCAGACTTTGGAGCAGGGATGAATGTTTGAAAGACATTACCTTTCTATTATGGTCATAGTAGGATGCGATGTGAATATCTATGTGTATAAATAAATGTAGACAACCTAAATAAAGCTCTCTTTTTGGTATGGATATAACCAATTTCCTATCTTGATTAGCTGATTCTATTTTTACAAATTAACTCCAATTTTAGAATCGTTGACGTCAATATTTGATTTTATCAGGTTAATGTGTTGTACGATAAACTGTTTGGTAACTGTACATCCCAGAAGGCTGGAAATATCCAATGTGTCTGAGTTTGACTCCATAGTAACCAGTGTTCTATTTCCTCACTCTCTGCACAGGAAGAGCTCTCCTCTCCAAGGAAATTACATTCCCACTTTTCAAATGATCTCATCTTGGATTTCTTATCTTGAAATAAGATAGAAATGCTCCTTTTATTAGCTAGAATGTTGTCAGTATGTTCCAGAACAGAGAGTGTATGGAATTCACATATAGGGATGAATTATCTAGAATTGTGCACTGTATGACTGTAAAAATGTTTTTAATAAAATCATTAAAAATCGATAAAATTGCACTGAAGCGTCTTTGACACTGTGAACAGACACAAAATTTTAAAATTTATTTTCCTGATATATGCGGTTAGTCATATGAAGGAAGTTTTTCTGTTAAGCCTGCGTTGTAAGAAGTGTTGTTGTCTGTTCCCCAGGACACCATGACCGTGGTGTTGAACCACCTGAAGCGCGTGGCCAGCCACTCGGACAAGAACAAGATGACGCTGGAGAACCTGGCCATCTGTCTGGGCCCCGCCCTTCTGTGTCCCTCCCCAGCCACGTCCACCGACGCCGCCCTGGACTTCAAGAAACACATCGAGGTCCTCCTCTACCTCCTCCAGATCTGGGAAAATGGCAGCAACTCAAGTACGTAGACAGCTTTAGGCAGCAACTCAAGTACGTAGACAGTCTTAGGCAGCAATTCAAGTACGTAGACTTAGCCTTACATAGACTTAGCCTTAGGCATCAACTCAAGTACGTAGACTTAGCCTTAGGCATCAACTTAAGTACGTAGACAGCCTTAGGCATCAACTCAAGTACGTAGACTTAGCCTTAGGCAGCAACTAAAGTACGTAGACTTAGCCTTAAG
>JAUTBZ010130060.1:0-14320 GCA_032361785.1 Lepetodrilus galriftensis
TATCCTACTACAAGTACCTTATCGAGAATTGACTATATTTTTAGGAAATAGCAAAATTAAGTTTAAATGTCTAAAAAATAAAATGTTATTATAAAATAATTAAGGTGGTGCGTAATTTATTTCCAGGTGTATATTTCAGAGTCGGTGATCTGCTCATTGCGGGAGGAAAGCCTACAGCATCTTGGTGTTGTTCCATTCAGTCTAAAGACAGACAACCCGTACCATGAATGGAGCAGCCCGTGCAGTCCACTTACAGTAAGTAGAGGGCCGAGGCAAACACTGTTGCGGTTTGTGACGTCATAAATTTGCTGCTGAACTGTCTACACCACCTCTTGAACGTTGACAGATTGGACACATGTCCAGAATGTCAAGGGTTGTCCTGGAGAGTCAATGGAACGGCCCCCTTGTTATAGCAATGTCTAAGGAGAGGTGTTGATTATACACTTACTCGCCCGAATAGTGATACAAATAACAAATGTTATGAATTTCTACTGGTCCTTAGGATACCTTTAGCATTGGAAGAAATGGCCCGGGCTAGAGGACTAGTGTTAATTTCGATCCCTGTACAGACATTCAGGATGCACACAAACACTTCATACACAATTTTTTCCCCAGGGATTCGTCTTTCATTCAGAATTTGCGATAATTTAGCAAGTATTGCATACATTTAGAGGCACTCCAAAGAACGGACTGTTTCAATATTTCTTGAAATTCGCATACAATACTGTGTATAACTATTCAAACTGCAAGGAATTACAACTTTTGGCAAATATATTGGCAAATAATATCGTGATGGATTCATGCAAGAGCTGGACATTTTTGTAAACATAACAACATTCAACCGATTTCATTTCCAAAGGGAAATACATTGATAAGAAAACTACAACAACATTTTTTTGCAACAATGCTAACAATTTGTGCAGCTGAAAAATTTCCAAAATCTAATTTGAACCAAACATAAATATAACAATAAAATATACATCATTAACTGGAGATGCCCAATACATCTGATAAACAAAGACGAGATAAAACAAAACATCTCGAGGAGACTGGATAGTGGGCGATATCACAATGTTGACATTTAACCCTCTGCATGCTGAAGACATCCTGATATGCCCCAAAGAATAGAGACTGCCTTATCCAGCAGGGAGAGGGTTAAACAAAAAGCTTCACTTTTCACAACCAATTTTATCAATGTGTGGTTTATGATGGATGGGTTGGAACACATAGAAGAATACATTAACCGTCTCCCTGCTGATTAAATTCAAAGTGTTCTATTTCTGCATGTGATCGGGCAAGTTAACTTGCCTTCAGCAGGGAGAGGGTTAATAACAAAAACACAAAGTAATCATTGTACTGTATACAGAGCAAAATAAGAAACATGACATGACCTTGCATCAGGTCACATGAGCAGACTAGTGGGGAATTTATTATTAGTATTGAATCATAAGGGGCTACATTTAAGAAAATATTATTCAATGGTATTCATTGCAGGCTTACATTATTACAAAACGTGGATGTACAAATCGGCCAATTGATAATTATTTTGCTCAGTATATTATAGTCTGGGGGAAATTGGTAGCCTAGTATTTGCATAAATGGCAATTTCCAATAGGATCACATTTCAGCGATAAACAAAATATACTGATGTTAGTCAGCTAACTTTCTGAGACAAAAATAACAAAACAAATAAATATAACGAAAGACGTGTATGTGAAATGAAAAATATCCCTATATTTTCCTTTAGAAAAGAAACAATATCACTACAATACGATATATGAACACACAAAATACTTGGTAAATCCTTAAATAAATAAAAATAAAGTGTGCAATATGTGGAAGCACTACAACAATAAATTAACATTGCAAGAATAGAGACCAGAGACTAGACAGTGACTAGACCATAGATTAGAAATAATTTAACCAGACGACAAGACTAGATCAGAAAGAATTTGACACGACCTGAGAGTAGACTAGATCAGTCACTAAGTTTTGTTTTTTGTTTTATATTTGAATTGGGGTTTTAAAGTCGCTTTCTAGAATCTTTCACTAATATCACTTGTCAGTTTATGGCAGGAGGAAATCCGCAACATCCGTAGCAATGAATGTTGCAGTAAACCTGCGAGCACCGGCTGGTACTGACAAGACCAAGCATGATAACTGCATTGCCACTATACAGTCAGTGCATTCTATCAATATCGCGTCAGAAAGGTAACTTTCGCGAACATTGATGCCGGGTCCCCGGGACGGGATTTGAACCTGGAACCTTTGGCTCCGAAGTCCAACGTTCTATCACTGCGCTACATCCTGCCCCCAGTCACTAAGTTGACAAGGTACTAGACTGTAGATGACGTATTGATCAGATACGAGTATAGATTAGAAACGATTCCATCTGTGCTCGATTTACCAAAACTGAAACAAATGTTGCTAAATTGACTCTCTTTATAAAAATTTGCATTTCTCTTGAAAAAAACAAATCCTCCGACAATTATCAACTGAAAACGGCATATCAGGAAAATATCTTTTGATTTTGTTTTCTCTTCAAGAGATATCCAGGCCAGATATGGGACTAGACTGTAGATATTAGACACAAGCAGACTAGACTACAGATTAGAATACACACTAGACTACAGAAAAGACATGCTACCTCTCTATATCATCCATTTCGTCTTCATCAGTGTCCTCCACAAATTCTTCGGTCAGCCCTGTAATGAACAAAATACGTTACAACGGTATAAATCCAGTATTACTTGGTGTAGATTGTGGCTAACGCAAGGATTCAACCAGTGAGCAAGTTATTGTTTTACGTCGCAGCGGGAATCTGTCACCCATACACAATAGTTCTATTGCACAGGTTTTAACTAAAACCTTTTGACAACCTTCCACTGCGCTACCACCTGCCATGTACATACTTTAATTTTTAATTGGGGTTTAGAGTAGCTTTCTAGAATATTTCACAAATATCACGACTTGTCAGTTTAGGGCAGGAGGAAACCCGCAACATCCATAGCACTAAATGTTGCACCGGCTGGCACTGACAAGACCAAGGATGATAACCGTATTGCCACTCTACAAACAGTACATCCTATCAATATTGCGTCAGAAAAGTCACTTCTGACCATTGTCATAATAGTATTGAAATTAGTCATTACTAATAGTAACAGGAATTGATTGAATTAATGCTTTACTTCGCAGCGGAAATATCACGTTCAGACAACTAAAATATTACTTTACAATACGGTTAAAACAGGAATAATAGTATAGTACTAACTTCTCTTCTTTCGTTTTGGACGGGCTTTTTTATTCTCTTTAATCTCGTCTCCATTTTCTTTCCTCTTCTTCCCTCGCCTCGGTTTCTTCGACTTCTTTTTATCCTTCTTGGCTTGCTCGCGTGCCTCCACCTCTTTCCGGAATTCCTCTTGGACCGCCTCGAAATCCGCCATGCGGAATGCAGTCCGAGTCTCTGAAACATGACACGAGCATATAGCTTACAGGTACAGTGGTCGAGAGTAGCATACAGAAAAAGAAGAAGATTATGAAGGCCAAAAAGTAATGACTAGGGTATCGTTTCTCAAAGCTCTCATTATCTTTAAAAATTGTGGCAATTTGGAACAGGAAATCTGCAACATCTACAACGAGACAATAAGTACTCTCATACCGGTCTCTTACACATCCTGATTGCTAACTTAACCTTCTCCCTGCTGAAGGCAACTTAACTTGCCTGATCACGTGCAGAAAGAGAACACTTTGATTTTATTCAGCAGGGAGAAGGTTAAAGGAGTGCTATGGTTGTGTAATGAATACAAGAGCTTAAACAAACTCAACGTAGCGGGAATCTTATACCCATTTGCGACGACCGAGTCAAGAAAATAAATATTTTATAATTTTGTATTTTCTTTCAATTTTGTTTGGGTCCAGCTGCTTAAAATTATTCATTAATTCCGGTAGGATGAAACCTACTACGCCTGTAGGACATAATATTGCAGGGAACCTTTCAGCAATAATGAGTGTGAGTGAATATGGAGTTTAACGTCGCTGCGGGAATCTTTCACCCATTTGCGACGACAGCAATAATGAACCATGGATCAAGCAAGGTAGCAGACACATTGCAATTTCAATGGAAACCAAGCCAAGTCCAGAGCAAATAATTAAACCTTTCGACAAAGAAAATCAGCGGATTTCCACGGATCCGCGGAAAATTGACATGCCTGAAGGATGATAACTGCAATACCCGACTGCATAATTAGTTAATAATCAACAAGATCTTACTGATTGCCTTGTCAATTTCGATTCGATTGTATCTTTCCTCCTTCTTGAACTTGTTCTGTGAAAATAGGAAATAACATTAATGTGTGTTGAAAGTCTTCGCAGTATTTAAAGCTGACACATAAATATACACATCTTTTTCAAATGAATTGACATCCAAAACATCTTGGTATTGAACATTTTATGTCAATTAAAATGTTTATTTATTTATTTGTTTCTTAACATCACTGCAAAATGAAATGAAAGCAGATGACTTTTTCAAACCTTGATTTCTCTCCGTGTGCGTTTTGGAAACAGATTCAACATGAGTGAGAAATCTGTACCAACAGTGCTCAGAGCTTTGTAAAACATCGCAGTTTCTGTAAAAGAGAAATGACGACACATTTAGCCATAACACAAAGGTACACAACACACTTTTGAAACGGAGGAAACGCACAATTTAACAAAACTTGGATGACTTCCTATTTTCGATGGAATAATTAGTCATTAGACTTTTACTTAAGTTATTGTTTAATGGTTTTTGTTGTTGTCACAACATGAATCTACAACCTAAAGACAAACACGGCCAACTGATCGTATCGCATTAACCCTCTCCCTGCTGGATCAGGCGCAGAGACAGCTCTTTAGGGCATCTCAAGTTACTAGGTTAGAGTTAAAGACAGGGCTGAAAATCTTTCGGTCAAAATGTACGGGATTTAGGAAATGTGCAAGGTCGTAAGAAAAGCATACCGCAGTCGCTCCAGGAAGTTTTGGGTCGCCTTTCTCGGAAGCTCTTGTAGTTGACAGTGCTCTCGTCTTCCTCCACTGCGTCACCCTCCATGATTGGTTCGTCCATCGACTTGTTGTCCACAACCAAACTGTACAAGTAACAATACATTACACAGACTTGCTAGCATACTTTACTACTCAAAATCTGCTAAGGATCGTACCATTTTTGTAGAAAAAAAATATTTATTGACCCCATATTGAAATATAATATAATACCGCCCTTAACCTTCTCCCTGCTGAATAAAATAAAATCAGTGTTCTATTTCTGCATGTGATCGGGCAAGTTAAGTCGCCTTCATCAGGGAGAGGGTTATCGTACTAAAAATGTTTCAGTAACTCAGAGCCTGGGTATCGTTTCTCGAAGCTTGCATCCACTACGAGATCATAGCGCTCACGTAAGTGCATGATTCCTATGTATTGGAGATGGCTACGAGATTGCCTATGGTCTTGTAGTAGATACGAGAGCTTGGAGAAACGATACCCTGGCCTGACCATGTTCGGCTACTGACCTGGCCTCGTTTAGGATGATGTTTCCGTCCGGGCCAATCTTGACCTGCGGCACCGGCAGTGCGCTGTCGTCATCGTCATCCCCGTCACCACTGTCCTTGACTTTTTCGGGGTGAGGGTCGTCGACTGGCTTGTTTCGTGGTTCTGCAGTGGCAGGCACCGCGGCTTCGGATTTGGGGCCTTTGACTGTCAGGGCTTCAACGACTTTCTCCTTCAGTGTACGCCTTTTCATTCTGATGGTAAAAATACATGATTTAGTTAAAAAGGTAAACAAAAACAATAATAACAACAACAACAAAATATCAGAAATATTTAATTAAAATAAATAATTAAAAATAAGAAATAAATTAGTCTAAATAAAAAATGATGATAGACGTCACAACAAATAGCAAAAACATCTTTTTAAAAATCCCAAATTTCCACCAATCCCTTCAGAATGCTACAGAACTGGTGACAAGAACTAAATGCCAAGAAATTGTAGTGTGAGTGATGTGCGACTCACAGATTGCTGGACGGGTTCCAATAAATGAGGTCTATCATCTTCATTGTGGAGCGGTCGGGTGGGGCATCTATAGACGGTAGATTTCTCTTCTTCTTGGAATGTTGCTGTAGGCAAATTCATAATGGAATGTTGACAAACCCAGAATTCACCACCCCACCCCCACATTACATAATTAAAATCAGTATTTAAATTAACATTTAATTGTAAGTGTCACTGTTACAAAATATTTGTTATTGAGAATGGAGCAAATAACACGAAAATAACACTAATATTCTTCTTTAATTTGATAGATTCAAAACATCTTAGATATCGTTTGCTACAGGAATCTTTCACCCATGCAATGATTATTTAGAAAAAGGTAAGGGTGCACAACAATTAGGATACCTTCTTATTTCTAAGTGCCGGAGCACTCGGTTTCTCAAAGACTGGTTTATCGCTCTTCTCCGATGGTTTGGGTTCCGTCTTGGTTCTACTGTCAACTTCATCCTTGGCAGATACAACAACAGGAGTAACTTTGTCGACAGCCACCTTTTCGTTCTCAGATTTGTGTAGTTTTTCACTTGATGGGGCTTCGTCAACAACCCTGAAATGAAAAATAACAGTTTGAGTTTGAAGAAATAGTGAAACAATACTTCAAGTGGTGCTGGAGTTTCGTTACTTAGAGCAAATGAATTATTGTTGTATGTCGCAGTAGAAATCTTTCGCCCATACACAACAATCTGTTAAAACACGGATCCAATTTGCATTGCTACCATAAATATTTAGCAATACAAATTACCAACTAGTTTTCTCGTTATAATGAAACCAAATAGCAAGAAACTAAAAATTGCATTATTACGACGCCTGTAAGAATTAATTTACTGATAAATAATATATATATATATATATATTAATACATATAATATACATATTTAGTCAAAACAAACACCTTTCTTTCTTGGCTGATGCATCTTTGGGACTCTTTTCCAACTTTAAAGGGGTTGTCCTAAAATAATATGGGCAACATTCAAATGAACATAAAATATTTATTGGATTTGATCAACTACATTTACAAATGCAGTAGACCTCGCATATAATGGGAGCGGCCATTTCTGTCCGTTGTATGCAAAGTCCGTTATACGCATATGCCGCAATTAGTATTTAGATGGGACATGGGACTTCAGATTCAGTCCGTTATATGCGAGGTCCGGATGTATTGAAAGTACGGCTGCGCTGCGGGTAATAATTGTATGCAAGTAATTTCACTACAAGTATTTCCATTAATATGATCCAAGTGGAGTTCGGCTGTGTTTTCTCTCTCGATCGTTTGTACTACCGGTAGTTGTAGTGAAATGACTTGCACCTTATTATTATTACCCGCACCTCATCCAGACTGCAGCTGTATTAATAGAAACACAGGTCATATTTTGAAAAATGGTTTTAATAACCCTATATATAATACATGTAAATAACACTTATATTTTGAAAAATTGAAATTCTCAGTAAGCAGGCAAAAGCAACAAAATATTTAATATGTTTTCAATAACATTTTGGAAAACAAAACAAATGTAGATATGGTACCTTTTATCAGGTCTACCGATGTTCGCAATGTTTGGTTTGGCTTTGGGAAATCTGCTTCTAAATTTAGGTTTCACATCGGATTTGCTTTCGTCTGTTGTAGCTTTACTCTTCACACTTGGCAGCTCCTCAACTGCTGGAGGTGCATCCGCAACAACGGCTTCAACATCAGCTTGCTCGGCTTTCTTGACGACATCAGTTTTCTTGACGACGACATCAGTTGCTGTATTTTCCGTCACTTTCTCGGGCGAGTCATGTTCCGTTGTTTTCTGCTCATCTTGGACATCAGGCTTCTTGGTCTCTATCTTGGGCTTTCTATCAAACTTGGGCCCAGTGGACGAGCTGCACCCTCTACCAGTGCCAGGCTTTGGGCCAATGTTGGGCCTGATCTGCAGACGCGAACGTCGAGTTGCCATAGTCGCCGGATAAATCAACAGCGCAGATTACTTTCTGAAATGAGAACGAGTTATTAAGCATATTGCTTATTTAGCATCATAATCGGGCTTAGCTGGTTGGATGGTGACAGAGAACCTGGTAATATCAGTGATATATAGGTTTTATTCCTGCCCCACACCGAGACTTGCTCAAAATACAATGAAATGTTTGTGGGATCACATTTAATTTGGGTTTCAAGATTCTTTAACTTGTCGGTGTAGGGCAGGAGGAAACCCACACCATCCGCGTTGAATGTTGCAGTAAACTAGCTCGAGAATCCTCTACTAGCTGTAACTGGCCATATGTGACTTTTTATATATGTATAGCCATGTAACGCTAGAGTGCAATCAGTCATAAGATCTGATATAATCGCTCTCCTTCGCGGGAGAGGAAGAAACAAACATTCTCATGTTTACTATGTTTACAATTCTGTTTACAATGTTTACTATTATTATACACTAAATGACAAAATTTAGCCACCGGAAGTTGTCGCGAGTGGGTTTGAAAGTTTTCTCGCGAGACTGGGACAGCTCCTATACTATCTTATACCCAAAAATAATTGTTGTAACAAATTGTAATTAGGTAAGCAAAATGCGACCACCATTAGTAACGATTTGCGCTTGCTATCCCTGTTACGGCCTGTAGGCCTAATCCAAATCACCAACGCGGAAGCGCTACAGCGAGGTGGGGGCGATAATAGGTCCTAACCAGTATTTTTATTTGTTTGCTTGCTTGTTTGTTTTCTGTTGCTAAACACGTGACCGGTAACAGGTCGTCCTTTCTAAGAAATATTTCCTCTAGGAAGCGATCAAGAGACCATCCCAGTCAGCGGTCAAGGACACATAATTTCTCGAGTTATCTGCCCTTAATGACAGCTTTCACTACTATGAGATTGGTTACATTTTAATTTGTATTACAACATTCATAATTAAATCGTCCTCGTTTGTATCTACATCGAAAATCAAGAACAAGTATGTATAGCGCTTGATCGAATAAATGACCGTCGTTTGTGTGAAACCATCCACTCATATCATGCATTACCTTATATGTAAAATTGTTACCAACACCTAATCTATTTATTAGGGAACCCAGTTAACTCCGGCACATGTAGTGAGTTGAGCTGTCCAAGGCGCGCTTCCTTCACCAGAATCAGATAATATATAGACTGCATCACAAAATACCAACAATGGGGGTAGACTTACCCGCGAACGCAACAGTGGTAAGTCACTTATGAAGTTAATGTAACTCTGTCTAATAGTTGACACATGTTGATATTATTTACATCGTTACATCGTAATAATTTGCCTAGTCATTCCTGACCTTATTTATTAGCCTAGTTTCACAAGTCTATGAATCATGTAATTTTTATCGTGACTGTTACCGTTTCAACAGTTGTCATTTTTCATTTATCTATTAGCTAGATTAAACGGTAATAATTTATTTGGGAAAATGCAGTGGGATTACACTAAATCGTTGACGACAGGGCACAAGCAAGGGAGGTAACTTGTCCTCCCGAATCGTCAGCTGGGGTGCGTTCAAGTTAGAATAAATAAATCTATTGTCAATCCGACAATCTGATTGGTTCACGTGACCCAAAAACATTGCATTCATACTCTGATGAACGAAATATTCTTAGGCCAGGTGCTTGATTGACAGTTTACCGGTCGCGGCTAATGTCAATTTCACATATTATTACGCTGCGCTGGCAAGTTAAATGATTAAATATATACGCTTTTGTTCTTTCAGACTATCAAATGAATGTATTCTCTACCAATGACAATGTGTTACGTAATTTATTTATAAGGATTGACTATCATTTTCTTTACGTTCATCGAGGTATGAACAGAAAAACTGATGTGCAAACTTTTGTATGAACTGCTTCGCGGATTCATACAGTTTGCACATCGGTTTTTCCGTTCATACCTCGATGAACGTAAAGAAAATGACAGTCAATCCTTAAATGCATGCCAGTTTGCGTTCAATTTTTCTTTCAACTCTGGGGAGTATGAAACTAAGGATGTGTGTAAAATACATGTTCAGCCCTCATTAATAATGTAGCATCATGATCCAAGGTTGTATTTTGGAATAATGTGGTGTTGAGTTGTAAAAATGATATCATGTTTTTGTACTTTTAGATTTGTTCATCTTATCCCCAAGTGGTGGTTGTGCCCAAGTGTATAGAAGACGAGACAATCGTTCAGTCGGCAACGTTCCGACAGTACGGACGCTTCCCGGTTCTTAGCTACTACCACAAAGATAGCAAGGTATGTCCGCATTGGAAGTTGAAATGGCCATGGACAAACTAGTCAATGATATTGATTAGATTTAATATATGGGGCCTCAAATTGATATTTCGCTCCTATCCACTTCTGGGTAATAGCCAGTATAATATAATTATTGGTTATAATTTGTGTTTTTACGTAATATTTATCCTGTTTGATAAATAAACATACTTTCTACATGCCGTATCCACGTACAGATTCATGCATGTATGGAATCTGGATACTGTCATCTTTGTCTGGGTTCTGTCGACAAGACAAAATAGAATGTGCATATATGCAACGGTTTTGACAACGCCAAGTTACTTTAGTTAGTAATCTCGCCATAAGTGACACTTTACTCCATATTTTAAAGTCACGTACGGTATGGATGAAAGATTCCTGCTGTGACCTAAAACAATAATTGACTCACTCCATACTTCTATTATTCAATACGTGGCATATTTAACGTTATGTGGCGATTGTTGTTCTAACATGTTGTGTCCTGGTAGGCTGTGATAATGAGGAGCAGTCAGCCTCTGACCGGTCAGAACGGACGCCGGTGCAAGGACGACGAGAAGCTACTCAATGCGGTGTTGACCATGGGGCGCCGAGGATACATCATAGACACCCGGGCACATAGTGTGGCCAAGATGGCGCAGGCGAAGGGTGAGGATTTGCACGTAAAACTGATTAATTGTCAACTTCTTGTTAAGATGAGACTTTTGTGAGATTCCCTGGTGCTCGTGAATGCTTGTGGACATTTGTAAATATTCTCAGCAGTTTATTTGATATCTAAACAATGCTTCCTGAGCATGCTTGGAATGCCAGAGAGCATTCTTTCTTACTAAATATGTAGAATCATGCCTAGGTAGAACATGCTAAGGGAGGCAACTCTGCTTGGGGAGACAACTGTGTAATTGATGTGGGTTTTCTTCCCCCAATACTATACCTGGGGATTCGTCTAGCCTTCACGGCTGAGCTACTTTCTATATGAGCAATGTCAAGGGTAGCTACCTGTATAACACTAGCTTGTAGTCAGCAGGGAAGGCTAGAGTAATCTGGAGCTACCACTTGTTTACTTTAGGTGGCGGCTACGAACCGGAGGCTCACTACTCGGTGTGGCGGAGGATTCACCAGCCCGTGGAGCGACGCCAGGCTTTCCACGACTCTCTCATCAAGATGATGGAAGGTAACACTTTGTACGGCTGTACCAACAATAATTTGTCTTTGGCTGCAGCCAACACGTTCACCTAAACACCGAAACCAATGTCTCCCTAAGGCAACTGTCCAAATCAAGTTCCAATGATGATTGTATTTCTGGAAAAACTCATGAAATTCTATTCATGGGTAGGCAGGTCTAACTACCAATGTACTAGTCCAAGGATAAAAATTAACACTAGCCTGCTAACCAGGGCCATTTCTCCCAATGCTAAAGGTATCCTAAGGGCTAGTAGAAATTCATAACATTTCTTATTTTTATCACTATTCAGGCTAGTAAGTATTAAAGTTAGTTTCTATTGCTGCTATAACCCTCGTCAAACATGTTTTGAAGCATTTCCCTTTAATAATGTAAATACAATTGTTAAAATAAAGCAAAATTCACAAAATATGTCCATGAAATGTCTTTGATAAGAATGGACTACCAATAGTGTAGTGTACACTTGACATGATGAGATGGTGTATGATTGTACGATGTACTGGATGTACTGTGTGTATGATTGTACGATATACCGGGTGTATGATTGTACGATGTACTGGGTGTATGATTGTATGATGTACCGGGTGTATGGTTGTATGATGTACCGGGTGTATGATTGTATGATGTACTGGGTGTTTGACTGTACAATGTACTGGGTGTATGATTGTACAATGTACCGTGTGTGTTACAGCGTCCAGTGACGCCAGCGCCAGTATGGACAAGTGGCTGTCTAAGCTGGAGTCCAGTAACTGGCTGACCCACGTGAAGGACATCCTGACCTGCGCCTGTGTCGTGTCACAGTGTGTCGACAAGGAGGGTATGTCATCTTTGTGTCCAATTTGAACAATTTGATTTTAATATCCACTGACATTCCAATTACCAATCGATACACAATTTATTTAATTTTCAGAACATTATTTGTATATCTGTTGAGTATGTCGTCACATATTGGTTAAAGATTCCTGCAGCGACGTTAAACTCCATATTCACTCACTCATTCACTGTTATGAATATCTGATAATTTTGCAAAAGTTTTACTACAAATGAGTCGAATTATCCAACATGATGATATAGGATGCACTGTCTGTAGATTGTCAATGCAGTTATTGTCATTGGTCTGTCAGTACCAGCCAGTGCTCGCAGGTTTACTGCAACATTCAGCGCTACGGATATTTCGAGTTTCATCCTGCAGTGATATTAAACTCCATATTCACTCACTCACTCACTCACTCACTCACTCACTTGAAAGAACTTGAACGATCACCTTGAAAGCAGCTTTAAACCCCTCATCCCCTAAAATATCAAATATTTTGGTTCCCAGAATAAGAGGCTGTCATGTACTTTGCATGTCAGCATGATTATCTAATCTTGAGTCCAGTAACTGTTTGACCCATGTCAAGGACATCTTGACCTATGCCTGTGTTGTGCCCTAATGCCTGTGTTGTGCCCCAATGTGTGGACAAGGAGGGTACATCTGTAAGCATCAGTGGTGTACATGTGTTGTAGGGGCGTCGGTGCTGGTGCACGGGTCTGAGGGGCTGGACACCACCCTGCAGGTCACCTCCATAGCTCAGCTGATCCTTGACCACGACTGTCGGACCGTCCGGGGGTAAGCACTGACCACGGTCCACTTTAGTATGTAGCGCTATGAGCATGCTTCTGAAGCATGGATTTGGCGCGATAAAAATGTTCACATTATTATTATTGTTATTGGTTTTTTTTACAGAAATATAAATATAATGTCAGAACCTCATGTAGTGTTGGTATTAGTGTTGGGCCTGTATCCCAGACTTACTGTCAGCTGTTGACACATATGTCTGTTGCCATGCATGCTGTAACTACTATTCGTGCTGACAGCTTCGAGGCGCTGGTGGAGAGGGAGTGGCTGCAGTCAGGACATCCGTTCCGCAGTCGGTGCTCCAAGTCTGCCTACGCCATCACCAAACAACGTCAGGAGTCGCCAGTCTTCCTGCTCTTCCTCGACAGCGTCTGGCAGGTCAGTGTTAGATGTAGTGTCATTCCTAGTGTCTGTAAGTGTTAGATGTAGTGTCATTCCTAAGTGTCTGTCAGTGTTAGATGTAGTGTAATTCCTAGTGTCTGTGAGTGTTAGATGTAGTGTCCTTCCTAAGTGTGTCAGTGTTAGATGTAGTGTCCTTCCTAAGTGTCTGTCAATGTTAGATGTAGTGTCATTCCTAAGTGTCTGTCAGTGTTATATGTAGTGTCCTTCCTAAGTGTATGTCAGTGTTAGATGTAGTGTCATTCCTAGTGTCTGTGAGTGTTAGATGCAGTGTCCTTCCTAAGTGTCCGTGAGTATTAGATGTAGTGTCCTTCCTAAGTGTCTGTGAGTGTTAGATGCAGTGTCCTTCCTAAGTGTCTGTAAGTGTTAGATGTAGTGTCATTCCTAAGTGTCTGTGAGTGTTAGATGTAGTGTCCTTCCTAAGTGTATGTGAGTGTTAGATGCAGTGTCCTTCCTAAGTGTCTGTAAGTGTTAGATGTAGTGTCATTCCTAAGTGTATGTGAGTGTTAGATGTAGTGTCATTCCTAAGTGTCTGTGAGTGTTAGATGTAGTGTCCTTCCTAACTGTCTGTGAGTGTTAGATGTAGTGTCATTCCTAAGTGTCTGTGAGTGTTAGATGTAGTATCCTTCCTAAGTGTCTGTGAGTGTTAGATGTAGTCTCATTCCTAAGTGTCTGTGAGTGTTAGATGTAGTGTCCTTCCTAAGTGTCTGTCATTCCTAAGTGTCTAGGAGGACAGTCCTACATTCAGGGTCAAGGATATAGTGGTCCTCCTAGTGTTTTGTAGGTAAGACTGTTAGATGTAGTGTTCC